>JBAMJV010009381.1:0-26726 GCA_037951105.1 Echinarachnius parma
AAATTGGTAAACGATAAAAACAAAATAGAGAAATGCTAAAAACTAGAAGGAAAAAAAGGTTTTACGTAACACTAGTAACTATAACAATATATATGGTAATAATAGTTTATAATACCAATGAGTAAAAATAGATAAAAGTAAATAGTGAGTGATAGATCAATAAATTGCAAAATTAAATCATTTTGATAAAGAATTTGTTTTGGGCCAACTAAGAAGAGTAATATTATTGCTTATAATAATATCGTGGATTTACGAGCTTTAAGCTATTTTTTTATAATGAACTAGTTCATGAGAAATACTTGGGCGATAAAAACTTACATAATTTAGCAAGGTTTATCATGGTAGAGTAATTAGTAGAGTTGAATAATTCATTTCATCTTTTTCGATGTTTAGGGGCATTTTCTTATACTGCTTATTCAGATACATTTTTCTTTCCATTTTCAAAAAAGAGGGCCATTCAAAAAAAGATAATGGTATTTCATCACCAATTTTTCAGAATGGAGGGACGGTCAGAAAGTCAAATGTTCGCAAAACGGGCCGAAAAGTATTCAGTTGGGAAAATTTGACTCTTTGTGGACGTATTTTTTTAATGTTTCAAGTTGTATCGAAGATTGTAGCGTGTTTCAAAATTGATTTAAACTTATCAAATTTGGTAATCATTTTAAAGGCCCATGTGTCTATCTTTTCAATACGGTTTTATGTCCTTAAACAATTTCTATTAACAGGTTTAAGTATGGTACAGCTGAACATGGGGATGGCCGAAAGGGAAAATGTTGCAAAATGCATTTATTTTTGTGAAATTGAAGGCGTTGCATCGAAAAAACGGGACTATTGGAGGGATGTTTTAGGGTTTTAAATTGCATAATCATCAGTAAAATTTAGTATCTGTGAAAAGCGTGTTCATTTTTTCTTTAAAATCATGGTCTCACCTGTAATAATTATGCTATTGGGGTGTGTGCAGTAAAACCGGATATGGGGGTCTATAAATGCTATGAATTTAAAGACCGTGGCTTTCTTTGTTTCAAGATTCCGGTAAGATATTGTTGTATTAATCATAAACTCTAATCAATCATTACGTTTTGCACTATCGGGGAAAAGCTCAATAATTTACCTTTAATATATCTCATTTGCAAGATTATGCTGAATGTGAGTGTGGCAATACAGGAAAACTCACAAACTTGATGTATTGAAAATGCTTCAAATTTCTCTAAACCTACGCAAACAAACTGGCCCAGAACTGGCATATTAGCGCCCTCTTTGACCGTGTAGGTTATGCACTTATTACCACGTATCAAAACGGTAGAAAGTCGACCTTGCAACGTGTCATTTTTGAGGCCCCATAACATTTAGAGGTACATAAACTACACACACCTCAATCACATAAACCACTATAGAATGGGGCATTTATTTCATTGACAAATTAACCACGCTTTAAACATATTGTTGAATTTCCATAATGATTATGTAAAGTAAAGTACTAAGATATCCCCAAGGTTTCTAGTGGCAGTAACTGTTATAGGAATGTAAGATATCCGAATTCAAGTTTTTGTTTTTCTTTCACCGAGAAAAACAATTATTATCTTATCAAACGCTTCAGAGAATTATGGCTAAGCTGAACGGTTGACTGGTTTGATAACATGGTTAAAAAATAAGTATTATACTTATAATCTGTATCATAAACACGTGATTGAACTATGGTTTGAACCCAACCCCACTTTTAAAAGTAATGTTAAAAGCAACAGCGCCCCTCATCATGAAGCCAGCGACAAGTGTCAACTAACAATATTCAAAAAGTGCACCTAAGAAAATAAAGTGCACCATTCACTTGCGTGTTATATTGACCATTTTCAACGACGGAAAACCACATTATTGTGGCATCTTAGGTCCCACTTGATGGAATGAAAAGGAAATGTCATTAATCATAGAAGAGCTCGTTATTGGGGAGTAAATGTATTAGGTCTGAGAAGATGCATTCATTTGAGGCAATTTTATTCACTTGTTTTCTTTCGTGTTATATGTGCCCCCATTATACTGTTAATTGTGTTGGGTTTTGTGCAGTTTCTGCCCGAAGTAGTCTTTTAAGAGGCGAATCGCGCAGATTTTGTCACATTTGTGGTATAACATTTATAAAATTTGGGTTATTAATAAGGATTTGAAACTCTCCTATCTTCCTATATCATATCTCACGATCAATATGTTATCTTATCGCAAAGTAATAGTTTGTGAACTCTTGTATATTTGTGTATGGTTACTAGCATCTGATTTCGGTCACGCATATTTCAAAACGGGTAAAACTGGCTTCACGGTGTTATTATTACTTTTTATTGAATGTATGCTTTAGAAACATCACTTTAATTTAAATGGCCAAAGTAGGGCTAGTGACCAAACAATAAAGTCTTTAACTTAGGGCAAGTCAAATTTCAGAAACACACGATTGAAATTATATCATTTATGAATGTGAATTATGCATAATTGTAAAATGATAGTATATAGTATATCCATGGACAATAATTGGTCGTAGCCATATTTTTTAATAGAACACTGTGGTCCAATGAACATTTAAGAGGTCTGTATCTATAGTTTGGTATTATTTTGGTTTTTGATCTAAATTTTAAAACCAGAATTTAGATATAAAGTGCTCAGTTTACCTTGTCATTGCCTTTGCATATATATAAAACTAAAGACTTTTTTTCTCTTTTTTTCTCTTTTCTCTTTCTCTAAAATTAGATTCCTGATCAGATGCCCACTTCTCACTGGCATCAAATGCATTATAGGCTGTATACAGCAGCAGCTGGATTCGACTTCAAGCCAGCAGCATAAATTGAATTCTCGCCATCCGCTTGATTCCTTCGGGGTTCATGTACGTGCTGTAAGACATACAAACACAACGATCATCATGCCAGCTTGTGTCGCATTAAGCTGCAGTTGACGGGGCCAAAGCTACGGAAATCAGCTTCTCTATTCTAAACTGATTTTAGGGTAGGGTTTAGGGTTTAGACACGAATGAGATGTTACACAGTCACAGTGGCATACGGTACCCAGGTGTTTTTTTAAGGGAGCAGGGGTTATTTCGTCAGGCAAATTTCTGAGTCCGAGGGACCATTGGTTGAGAGTCGTACAAGCGGGGGATGGGGGAGGGGGGGGAGGGGGGGGGTGTCCGTAGAACAATCTTCGAAGTCGAGGGCTGAGTACCTTAACAAAATTTTCAAGACTGAGGACCAGGATTATTCCAGGATATTTTTGCCATTTGACTCAAAGGGGGGGGGGGGGGGTGGGGGTGAGTTTCTTTATATTATATTTTGGTGTTTCCCTCGCATATTTCCCTAAGTTAATTTCTATTCTTTAGGTTTATGTCAGGTTTATAATAGGGTTCTGCAACCATACAAGCAATGAAAAACTAAGGGGGTTTCAGGGGACGAACAACCAAACTACGGTTTTTCTATATCTCAGTCGGTAGAGATGCCTGTCTAGCAATCTGGAGTTTTCTCAGGATCGAATCCCAGTTGGAAACTTGGAAAATCCCCATTTTCTTTTGTCTTTTTCATTCATAAATTTCTCCTTGGTCGGGTGTTAAATTAGCCTCGTAGTGCTCTCACATCATCAGGCAAGCTTTGACTAGTATGCTCCCCCTGGGAGTTGAGATAGTGCACAAGGATAATTGTGTGGGTTTTGAACAGTACATGATGACCAAGGGGAATTATGTGCTTTGAATAGGGCAAACCTAGATACGTACATGGTGCTATATAAATGGCTATATATTATTACATATGAAATGAACATGTGCATATTGGACTCTGAAATAGAAAACAACAACAGTTGTGATTATATTTTATGACATTACCAATTGGGCCTCTTTATTTGTATGACCATGCAGGACGCCATTGCAGAAAGACATACAATCTTGACTTTGCAATTGAATGTATAACTGTATCTCTTTCTGCAATGGGACCTATATATGTTTGTTTATGCTGCATTATGTGTGTATTTGTTTGCTTGTCAGTGCTCGCGCCTGTGTGTGTCAATCTGAATTTGTGCGCTTTGGTAATTAAGTCAGCTTTTGCCAAGTCAAAGGAGTGAAATAGATATACTAAGAATAAAAAAATGGAGGATATGAGGAATATGAAGATATATAAAGGTGATTGATTGTGATTTTAGAATAATAATTAGTATGCAAATTATAAGCACAGATTTCCCAATGTTCAGTTTTACTTGTCAATTATTGAGGGCCAACAGCAACCATATTATACAATTTATTTACTTCCCTTCTATATGAAAAAAACATTATTATTACGACTTAATTACAGGGGGAAAAAATACATGGGGGGAGGCGGGGCGAAATTGTTTATTTTTCTGTTTGGGATCGTGATCAATGCGAATCGATGATCGCTTACATTATAATAGCTTAAATAGTATAACTCTAAAATCCGAAAAAAAGAGAAATGATAAAAGTAGCCCCGAAAGTTGGAAAAAGTATATAGCCCCGAAAACTACCATAAAATTAGAAAGGGAGCCCCCGAAATAAAAATATAAATTTTTCCCCTGATTAATTTTAATAATTTTGTCCCAATTACCCCCCCCCCCCCCCCACACACACACACACACACAAAAAGGGGGTAGGCCTATAGAAAAAGATAACAAAATAAACAAGCAAACTGGCACTGGGCATAGAATATTGCCATTAATGATACCATATTTGTGTGTAAAATTACTCAGAATTGAGGCCTGATATTCAAAGTGATATTCATGCAAATCATATTTAAATGTATCCTTGATAATTACAAATTAAAATTTGGACAATTATGTTTTAGAGTATGAACATAAACATTTTAATCTTTCTCGCACTATTTACATTTTCCTATACACGCGTATATCGACATGCGCAATGGATAGGTGCACTTTTTAACTACTTCCGGTTTTTGTGCGGCGGCTTCAGCGCGGTGAATGCGGCAGTGTACAGCACGCTGTATCCAGTGGGTGTATATCGATGTATGAACATATTATTATTACATGAAGTATTAAATTAATAAGCGGTGACCTCAAAACCGGATGTGGATAGGGAGAATTGCATTCGCTGCTGATTAAAATTTACGGAAGAATTATGACAATGTTCCTCCGCGAAATGAAGATTTTGTTAAGATGTTATCCCATAATTCATGGTTAGCCAGTGCATGAAGTTTACTTTTCGCCGCCATGTTGCGCGTGTTATGTCTATGGGAAATTAGGCGCGCGCTGGCGTAGCTTTCTTTCTAGTTATTTAGATATATTACTTCTATTGTGACCTAATAAACCTAATAAACCAGCGGGGTTACATACACGCATATAAATAAACCGCACTGCACTTTTCATGGCGCAGATCAAAGACAAATACAGCAAGCGCATTAGCACAGCTTTTAACGCAAAAATGTATTAAATGAGAGTTACTATGGGCTTCCCTCTTCCTTTCTGATTGGATACTTGTAAATAAAAACAAAGTCATCCAATTGGTTCACAGCTGCCATATAGGGCGTGGGTCAAAAGGCTTACTTATTTGCATTAAGATCTTCCTAAGTCAACATATTGGGAAAAAACCCAATGTTTGCACTTCCTAACCACTTTCCCTAACTTAGGAAGATAATTTAGGAAAGATTTTTAGAATACCACCCTAAGTTCCGACATGATACATAACCCTTGCAATCGTTATCCATGTTTTGCTGTAGATTCTGAAAGAAAAATTCTCCTGTAATCGCGGCTATGAGGAATGAGACATTTAAATGTTCCTGGGGTGGTATTCTGTAAGTTCATCCTAAAGTTGCTCTTAGGAGTTTGATCTTAGGCATGTTAGGAGCAACTTCAAAACCTCCCTAAATATGTGCAGAATTGGTATTCTGTAAGTTGATATTAGGACGATCTTAGCATTAAAGGGGTAGTTACAGTTTTGGTAAGGCTGAACTTTAGTTACCAAAACCTGCACAGTAACATTTCAAACTAATATTTATAACCCCACCATGCTCGAAAAGGTATACAAAAATACAAACGACTAAGTAAAAAGCCGATTATCATTCAAAAAGCGTCATTAAAACACAAGAGAGCGCTCTCAATAAGGCATTGGTTTCAACCATGTTTCTAATAAGGCATTGGTTTCAACCATGTTTCATACAAAATTATGCATGTGATGTTTTTTTTTAATAATTATTAAATAGAGAGATCATCAACAACTATTTAAAAACCGCTTTTGAACATTTTTGAAAAAGTGTAAGCATTTGTTTTATTAATAGTAAATATATTATCCATTGCGGATATAGTATCGGAAATAATATCGCTAGTGATATTCGTTTGTCTCGCAATGTATGGTCAAACTAGGAATCTAAAAGATCATGACGTTTCGTGTGCCGCTGCAACACTTTGTCAAATGATATTATCTAATGTAGAAAATCGGTATTTATGCTCTACCGTGGCTCCCAACGCAGAATCTCACATAAGCGAGCACGTTCCCGATAGGTCAAAAACGGGCCGCGTCAATTGGCCGGTGCACACGGGCAATCAACCAATCAACGGAACACTGGTTCGGTCCGCCTACCGAACCAGCGTACAATACGTCGCCATGACACTCCCCTACAATCTGGCCCCCCACCGGTTGATTCGAAAGCCACGGACGATTTGTTTTATTGTTTCAAAAAATCATCGTATTTATTTGGGGCCCTAATAAATACGATCGGACATATTTATTTGATATTTCAGCCATTTCTGAACCGATTTTGACCAAATAACGTTTATTCTGCCATTGAAATTGCATGTTCTTTCAAATTCGACACTCAGTTTTTCATTACCTCACAAACAAATTGTGTTGTGTTTTCTACCAAAACTTAACTACCCCTTTAATATTCAATAATTAATATGTGCGATAAAGATGTAGAGTGGCATTCTAATATTTGTGCTAAATATATTCTTATATTCATAAGTTCTTACCTAAGTCAGGAAGTTAGGAAGTGCTTAGGAAGTGCAAAATTGGTATTCCAATATGTTGACTTAGGAAGATCTTAATGCAAATTAGTAAGCGTTTGGCCACGCCCACAGGGCAGCTGTGAGCCAATGACTGATATTGTTTCATTTACAAGCATCCAATCAGAAAGGAGAGGGAAGCCATAGCAACTCCCATTAAATAATTTTTTTCGTAAAGCTGTATTGTCTTTGATCTGCGCCATGAAAGTGCAGTGCGCGCTTATTTATCCGCGTTTACGTAACGGCCACTGGTTTGGTAGGTCACTGCTATGTTTTGTACACAACAAATGGGAGTTAGGGAAGGGGTCAGGCTGTCCTAGAAACTTTCCTAGAAATTCCTTCCTCAGTGCATTTTAGAATACCACTTCTTCCTAAGTCGCTAATTTGCATAAATTTGCATGTTTTCCTAAGTTCTTGCCTAAAGTTAGGAAAAAAGTTAGGAAAGTGACTTAGGAAGATATTTAGGAAGGATATTGGAATACCACTTAGGACAAAATCATGACTTAGGACGAAATTCTGACTGAGAACAAATTTTAGAATACCACCCGTAATCTTTATCGCAATCGAAGATTGCCTTTCATCAAAGACTGTAGAATTGCAAGACAGCTCACTAGCGGTCGCGCAGCGATGTCCCTTCAAACAGAATGAAGATTCAAATCGAGCTTAAGCCCAGACCTTAGTAACCATATGGGATTTATTATATCACTGTATTTGTAACATTTTTATTAATGAAAAAACATTTTAAAATTATAGTCGATAGCTTTTTTGGAACAGATGTCCCCTTCTTTCGTAAGAATTTAACAGAAATTAAGGATCAAACTGTACTTACAAATACTCGGCAAATCAGGCTAGCATGAAGATTGAGCAACAGCAATTAGTGTCGACCTTAGTAACCTTTAGGGATATGTTTTTATGTAGAATTAATATTATCCTCATGATAAGAAAAATATTAAAAAATTATAGTCGATAGCGATTTTACAATTGAAATCAAAGCTGTGAGAAACATATTTTTTAAATTTAAAGATTTGTTACCGTGTAGAGAAAAATGGCAATGGCTACTCGCGTGTTATAATGTTAATGCGCGCTCAGTCCGCGCACTGTCTTTATTTAATTCTTTATAATTGTACGCGCAAATTGTGCGCAAAGCAAATTTCACGCGCGATATGCAAATTTGGGGTCGTCAAACTTTATCACGTCATCTTGAAGTTATTTTTAGTCAGGCGAAGTAAACATTGTTATTGTGACGTCATAATGAAAAGCCTGCGTATCAAAGTGCGTGTTAATTTTGTACATCGCGCTCTGCCCATTCACTTTGTACAGGATAATTGCACAGTGGTCGGTCTTTCCATTAAGCGTCTTTGCTTTCATCTTAATTTTACCCTGGGGCGTGGCTTCGGCTAATCGAGTTCGATTGTTTATCTGCGCACAACAAACACACGACGCGAGTTGCATTGTTCAGTGTGTGCGCGTTATCTTGTATTACGCGCCAGCGATTGCAAATATAGTTGCGTATATTAGTACGTTTATGACATTTGTTTTCCCCTTTCTGTTATTTTAGACATAATAAAGTTCATCTTGTGTAAAGTGCATTTTGTAATTAAATTTGGACAGTCTTTATAGGGATAAATAAATATGATTATACATGTATGAATAAAACACAATTCTTTTAATGTCGAGGGTATTGGAAATATAAGCGTATCAATTTCAAAATAGTAGTTTACTAGAAGGCTTTTGTATATAATCATGAATTGAGATGACAATGATATGTATGTCTATGACGTTTGCTTTCCTTCTTCCGTCATTTTCCCCGCTTTCTGTTGCTACTTTTCCTTCTCCTACCTACATCCTTTATTTTCGAGCCCTGCCATTGGCATTTAGTATTTTATACTTTCCATGCCAAGGACCTGGGCGCTCTAAACTTACTTTACCTGCTATATTATATATTTAATTCATGTTATACATATAATGTAGATTTTCCATCTTTATTGTGCTTATTACGTTCTATGTATTGTATATTTCGATGTATATGAATGCTTTTTGGCCAATAAAGACGAATACAACAACAAATACAAATGATGCACAGGCTTGAGTGAATCGGTAAGAATTGGATGCACGAGTTTAACTTTGGAATGGTTTTAGACTATTTCCAAAGTTAAAAGAGTGCAGACAATTTTTACCGATCCACGAAATATGCCTGTGCAGCATTTGTTTTATAAAATGGGCGAGCAAAATGCGAAAATCAAACTAACGTGAGCCATGCATCAGTAAAATGCATCAGTAAAAACTTTTACACGCTCATTGACCAATCAGAATGCGATAATTCTTTTAGAATTACAAGACAGATCACTGACGTGTGCGCAGCGATGTCCCATTGGGCAAAAGGAAGATTCAAATCGAGCTTAAGAGACAATTCAGTACACCAAGGGGCTTGGGAATAGTACTAAATTTCTCTCATTTTCACTAATACAAAAACATTTTAAAATTATAGTCGATAGCTTTTTTTAAAACAAATGTTCCCTTTGTTATTAGGATCTGTAAAGAAAATAAGCATTATAACATACTTACTTAAACTCGGCAAATTTAGGCTACTATGAAGATTGAACATCAGCTTATTGTCAAACGCAGTGCAGCTGAGGGGCACATTGATGTTCTAATTTAATATTGCTTTTGTTTACAGAAAAATATTTTAAAATTATAATCGATCGCGTTTTCACGTTTGAAATTATAGCTGTGAGAAACATATTTTTTAAATTTAGAGATCTTTCCGTGTAGAGATAAAATGGCAATAGCTACTCGTGTATTAAAGTGCTAACGCGCTCTCAGTCCGCGCAATTTCTTTATTTAATTATTTATTATTGTACGCGTATTAAATGCGCAAACAAAATTTCACGCACGCAGTACAAATTTGAGGTCATCAAACTTGTTCACATCTTCTTGAGATTATTTTTTAGTTAGATGCGAAGTAAACATTCTTATTGTGACGTCATAATGAAAAGCCTGCGTATCAAACTGCGTGTTAATTTTGAACATCGGGCGCGGGTGATTCGCTTTGTACAGGATAATTGTACAGTGGTCGGTCTTTCCATTAAGCGTCTTTGGTATTATCCAATGGCTAAGACACGGTAGGGGCTGTCTTATGTTTTAGGAGCGCGCGTAGATCCTAACTGCAGTTACAGAATACGTCTTATCTTACGATGCCAATTTGCATACATTGCATGTTGATCTTAACTCAAGATCAACTTCTCAGAGTTGGTCTTAAGATCAACTTTAAGAGCAACTTACAGAATACCAACGTTGAGATTAGGAGCATTTTCACCTCCTAAGATCCTTACAGAATACGACCCCTGGGGAACAGTAAACATAATTTATTTCAACTGGTTGTGGAGGGAAGTTCACGGAATGTTTCTCTCCGAGAGATTTTAAGGAGTATTAATGGAATCTTATAATCTTATATCCCGAGCCATGATGATTACGATTATTCACGACTCTTCTCGCCGAGTTTCGGGCACGGGTCTCATCATTCAGACTTTATATTAAGTTTCCAACGGCGAGCAACACTCTGAGTGACACCTTTTCTGTACCCAAAATGACGGAATATATAATATAATGCATCATGTTTGCAGCAGGGTAGGACATATATGGGGGCTAGGGCGATTTTGCCCCCTAATTTTCAAAATAGCCCCCTAAATTCAGTAGGTAGGGTCTAGCCCCTAAAATTACCATATAGACCGGGTATCAAGTGAAAAATGTCTGGATATCCAACAGATTGGAAAAGTAGCCCCCCAAAATTAAAAATTAATTCCTGCATTGGTTTGCAGTAACTTATGAACCGCTGGCCTATATTTTTTTTTTATAGATAAATGAGCGGTTTTATGTTTTCGAAAGGGCTTCAAATTTTCAAAGGGTCTGCATAACAAAGAATAATAAACATTTTTCGATAGCTTAGCTGATAACGCAATACCGCCCGCTGTCATGTCGCACAATTTCTCGAGAGTGGGGGAGAAGTGCATCGAATTCTACCAGATATGAGATACTGAGACACATTGGCTAATATTGGTAAGTCTATCAACTTGCTATCGAATACAGATATACTGCTAACAAACAAAATCGGGTTTAAATAATAACTTTATGATTTATTAATGACGTAGAAAAGTATTTTACTAATTTTGTTAGTATACGGTTTTAGTTAGTGAGACATTATTTCTATAGATATGGGACTTTATGTTGTGGTCGCTAAGTTTCGCAGCTCCCTTTTTTTAAATACATATGTACACAAACAACAGCGCAATATGATTACAATGGGACTGCTTATCATGATCATTTTTCCGCGGCGATAACGATGAAACGCAGCAGTTTTCTTTTACCGCGCCTGAAATTGGCCGGCATAAAATAAGCCCAACGCAAAATTGACACATGCAAACACAGTTTCTACGCTGTTTGACGAATCATAATTATGGCAAATGTTTTTGAGAAAACGGTTTTAAATGTCCATTTTTACATGAACATCTGACACTGACAGCCCTGAAACATGTTTAAATTGATTATTTGTAGGATTACAAACAAGTTGGTATACCGTCCACCTTTCAAATATTTGCAGATAATTTTTTACAGCCAATTATAAAAATTTCCCTGTACAAAAGGTATGCCACTTTTGGCCCGGTTTTGCTCTATCTGTGTACAGTGATTTGCCATAGTGAAATGTATTATTTGGAAGTTGAACATGCAAGTCAGAATTAACCGACTCAACATGTGGTTTTCTAGTATAAATCTAACGTGTTAGCTCTAAAGGACGAGGAAGTAGAATTGGAAAAGAGACCAATTTTGTTGATCTAAGACTAAACTATGCATGTTCTTGTTTGGATTTTAGTTATAATACTAATAGAATGGCATGCCACTGGCACTGCACTGCACTCCACTGTATAGCGTCGGTCGTAACCGTAATAACTGGGTCAAAGTGCCGTCAAAGTGAATTTGCGAACTCTCCTGGCGTAATCAATGTCCACTGCATGCCATGCCGCGTGAAAAAAAAATATGCACTCGCGCAATGCGATTCTGTACGTAGATATAATATGCACTAACATAACAGTATAGGCGAAGACAGCTGGTGGCCACTGGCAGCGCTGCGCCACCGACATTGGCTTGTATTGTAATTTGATTTAAATACATGTAGTCTGGAATTTTATCACTATAGTGGCAGCTGTAGTGTAAAGCTGTAGCCTGAACCACACATGCAGCAAAAGCAATGCCAGCCTACAGGGGAACTACGTGGCCCGGTACAGAAAAAGTTTGTCAAATTTCAGCAAAATCAATCATAGCTGGCACTAAAAATTATCCATCTGTTATTTGAACTTACCAAAATGATCCAAGTTAATCTTCAAATGTCGGAAATATAGAGAAATCTGTAATTCGGGGCAATACAAAATCTGAAGATTACTCGGTCGTGATCGGTCTCGGAAGTATTGCTGCTATCTGGATGACTGCCATGTATTCCCCGCAAATTCCCTGCACCGTGTGAGTTACCGTATCCGAATTCTGATACGGCAGTATCTGACATGGTGCGCTTGCTTTGGGGGTTAATAAGCGGTCTCCGCACGTTGCGAGCGTGCTTTCTTTGTTTACGGTGGAAAGCGGAGCAGCAAGGGAAACAAATGGATCTTAAATGACGATTTTCGTAAGTATAATTTGTCCGTGTTAAAGTTAAATTTCGTACAATAAATCATAAAATCAGCTTCAATGTAGATAATATGGATTTAGTGACTTTAGAAAGGCTGTTCTTTTCTCTCTGTTCGTAGTTCAAAGTGTGTCTACTAGAATGTGCCACTGTGTGAAGTAAATGGTCCTACCAGGACCATTGACAATACATTGTAGATGTGGCCTGAACTGAAGTTAGATACTTAGCAACCAAAACTAATTCAGTCCACTTGACTCCACTAAGACAGTAAGAGTATAGAGTAAGAGTTTAAGATCTCTTTTTCATTATTTTTTTTATTACAGGTTTCTTTTTCCGCACCCAAGATTAGCACAAGGATCTCGAGCTGATACGAGCTATGCAAGATAGTCGAGACTTGACTCATTCAAGGGAAAGATTGTGATATATCACTGACTGTGATGAGACCTCAGCTAGCTGATGTGGCTCGGTATTCAGTTATGGAGACTGCAACTTGGTAAATTGTCAATATTGGATTGTTAAAACATAAGACAAGGGACAGGGTCAACAATTATTAGATCATTCATCATTATAATTGAAATTACACAGTTGAAAGAACATTACAACAACAAAAGTTTTGTGCCATAGTCACACTTTATGTAAAGTCTTGAGACATACTAAAAACTATTAAATGCTAGCAATGGACTTTTTGCCAACAAACAAGATTTTGTCTAATTCTGGTGGCCACAACAAATATAAATAAAGGATTTGGTTATATTTGGTTACCCGTTCAGGCAAGTAGAATTCAAATGTTGAAAATGAGCAAAGAAAAATAGTCTTTGCCGGGAACCGAACTTGAGACCTCCAGATCGCTACACTGGTGCTCAACCCATCGAGCCACAACGACTCTTGAATGGGGGGCGCTCCCATGAAACTCTTTTGATTGCTCTATCAGAAGTTATATAAACCAGGCACTAACCCAAGAATAATTTAATGAAATTTTCTAGAGAAAGTGCACAGTCTGCATGGCTCGATGGGTTTGAGCACCGGTCTAGCAATCTGGAGGTCTAGGGTTCGATTACGGCGAAGCCTATTTTTCTTTGCTTTTTTTTAATCATTTAAAATAATTCTAGTCAGTTTCCTCTATGTTTGAATTCATAACATGTTGTGAACTTTTGTTTGCTCAAATCCTGTATTACTTTAGAGCATGTAAAATGGCAGTTTATATAGTTGTACTTTGTTTGTACTTTGCACATTGTTATTACAGATGTTCTGGCTAGAACAGAGACTGCTCTACCTGGAGGCTGTGTCAGCTGTGACAGTTCTACAGATGTCCCAACCAGGCTAGATGGGTGAGGCGTCCTAGTATTGCAGGCTGGAGGATGACAGGCTTGTTCAGCCTGTATGCCAAGTGAGGGTGATTCTTTTTGCTGAGAGGGTACATCCAGCTGGCACTCCAGATGACTGCAGGCTTAGTCAACAGCAGGAGAGTGTTCTGATTCGTGAGACGATGCCTATGGTTTACGACCTGGAGAACTGCATGTTTTGTCAGCCTGTGTTCCCGGAGCAGAGGGTCATGTCGGGTGAGGCAGCCCATTATGCTTGCATTTCCGATGTATGCAGGCCGGTACAGCAGGTTGATCCTGTGGTCCAGGAGGAGAGGATCTGTGATGGTGAGGTGACGCCTTGTGCTGGTGACCAAGATGACCTGGATAAAGCAAAAGAGACTCCTCTAGTCCTCTTGACAGGTGGTGGGCGATGCCCCTCCCATTGTAGCTGGACAACCACGAGGGGTTGGATGATGCGCCAAAGCTAGACGAACAGGGGTTTGGCAATCCCAAACTTTACGAGGTATTAAACAGTGTTATGCTGGAGGTCATCAGTCGACATCGAAGGAAACATGGTGCAGAAAGTCGACGTCAAAGGAACTGCGATGCGGAAAGTCAACATTGAATGCACCAAGGTGGAAAGAACCTTGGTGCTCGAGGACCAGGTCAACGTGAAAAGAACTATGCTGCTCGAGGTCCATGATGAAGGCACAGATTTCGAAAGAATCTTCGTGACTCTTTGCTCACGTCTAGACAGCATGGTCATCCAAGGAGATGAATGGGTGGAGGCTGTGGAGCTGGGCACAGTTCATTGTGGACATGGACATCTACAGTCTGAAAAGTGTGGCCAGTCAACAACATTTGAGATGCTTCAAAACAATCACTGACGAGATGGTATCATCTTGACCACTGGTATAGCAAAGGAGGCTCAATCCCCCGTGGTGTCACTACACATTGACCGTGGACACGCATGATCGTTCACAATTTCGAGTGAAAAGGGCTCTTTTTCGTATGTGAACGCGTTATTTACTTGCACGCGGAAATTGACAAAAGTTGTCTTTTTTCATGACGATGTACGCGAAATTCCATAAATAGGGTCCCTTTTTCAAGATGATGTACAGTACGCGACATGGACGATGTACGTGACGCCGCCGGGCTCAAGCCCTCCAAGCTGTGTTTGTGCTTGATAGCCGATTTGGGGATGGAGCCCCCTCCCCCCCCCCCCCCCCGGGCTTCGTAACCCCACCCATGTATGCATGACATGATGCTGTGTTGTGGAAACATTTTTGTTGGTGGTTGTGTGCATCATTTTCTTTTTAACGGTTATGCAAACCATTCATGCAGAATTCATAAAGCGACGGGAGGGCTGTGACACATATATATATAGCCTATAATGACATTTGAATTGTTATAAGCACTGCTCTTTACCTATCCTATTGAAATATCACTGCACATAATCAATCACAACACAAACCGCAACATTACATGAAAATACGCTTAAGGAGATTATGCTATTATTTTCATTTTATATGTGAATTATTTCGCAAAAAGTAATGAGTTTGACTGAAAGGGGGATTATTAATTTTTAATTTTATATATAAAATATTAATTTCGTAAGATTTCAAGAGAGATGCAACACTTTTGACAAGCCGTTCGTCATACGGCGAAACGTAAAACAATTGTTTTAGTTTATTATTTTATTGTTCAGTGCAGGTAGTCGACGTCGACCTAGGCGGGTTGGATCATGGTCTAGGTTCTAGACTCTTTATACACCTTTACCCCCACTATATCGGGTAACCCGGAGAATCTGTACGGGCAGATTCACCGGGCGCACATATTCACAGAGCGGTATTTTGCGATATATGGGGAAAGGTGTATAAAGAAGCTAGACTAGTTGGAACATCGCGCGAATGGCTCGCGCTCGGATCAGACTGATATACTGTCGTAGTACTATAGTACGTGTGCATGTATTGGTATATTAGGCCCGAACTTCGACATTCGTTTCGTATTACAGCGGAATCTTCGGACATGCTTCGGGTATTCGTGAACTAGGCTGGAACGAACGTGCCGCTAAATGCTTTTACACTGATGTCTATGGACCTCCCGCGCGAACGCGCTAGCGTACGCGTAGCCCTCTATTGGCCTTGTCCGCCTAGCTTTAAAAATTACTTCAAGCATGAAACATAGCACCAGCAATCGATAGCATCGCTATAATTTGTTTGCCATAGGTCTACACGAAAATTATCCTGTATCGATATATTGCGTCTCTTAGGGGTAGGCAATTCGCTCATCCGTGGTACATACTGAGTTAAATTGAAACCACGTGACTGTTTTTTCAATCAGTGACTCGTATTAATCCATAGTCATAGTACCTACTGAAAGTTGCAATCGCGTGACATTATTTTAGCCAATCAAATATTCTTATTTCACCTAGTCATATAACATGAGCTAATTAACAAAATATTGATAAAGACCAAATCACATTAAATCATGTCATTATAAAGTATCATTACGTAATCATTCACAAGGAAATTGGTTAAGGTTGTCATGCTATGTGTTTGAGAAATTGCATTAATATTTAAAATGTAAAACAAAGCATCACCAATACTAGTACCTCCGAAAAGATGTTCAATGCCGCCATGATAAAGATGATCACACAACCTTTCCTGACAAACAGATTAATCGTGGTGGCGCTGTATGGTTCGACCCACCGTTCCGTCCCGTTAAATTTGAAGACAGTGGCGTTTCCATCAGTTGTGTTGTGGGTGAAATAGAAGGGCGGGGGGTTGACGAAGGCGTAGCCAGAGAGGAAGAGGAGGAAGAGTGCGTACCAGAAGAAGGAGAAGAAGTAGACGTAACATCCATAGCTCATCCACTTGTGATTGAGGAGGCTGGTCACCAAGGGATGGCCGAGCAACTTCTCTCGTTGATGTTCAACCTAATATGTATTATAAGATGAAAGAATGAATTATCTGTTATGTTAATCATGGTCAGAACAAGAATTTAGCATAGAAAACTGTCGTCATTTAACTAAGCATTGGTGAGTCTTGGGGACTACAACCCCAACCACCCCCACCTCAACCCCCAGGGGGTGTATTCTGAAAAGTCCATTATATAATACACCGCTAAAATTGTCATAAATAGGTATACTGAAAACTGTCATAAAAGTATCTTTATCTTTACCTATTTGTCTTTTACGTGAATTTTAGCTTGGTGTGTTTATGTACTCTTATTATCATAATTTATTACCTATGACTTTTAATGATATGTTTCAGTGCAATAGTGATGTGCATCAGTATAATACGAGATTTGCCTCTGACACTCGATTAATATATGGACGTAAATCTTTTACAAATTCTATATTCTTATATAGAGGACCATTATTGTGGAACAAACCTGCCAATGATATTGTGTGCAACATTAAAGTGATACCTGTAAAGTGTCAGATATTGCACAAAATGACATTTGAGACTTCAATCCTATATCAATATCATTGTAAAATACAATTGAAAGATTTGTGAAAGTTTGAAAGAAAACGAACACTGTTTACCTAGTAAAAAAAGCGAATATTGAGTTCATATTTTATCCCCGAATACTGATGGTCTGCCATACTTATGTCGCAGTAATGAATGATCCGTTTGAGATATTCGCACCCGTGTATTTTTACACACGTAGTACATAATTCATGGAATTTGAACTCGCTCGGCTCAAAGTTCAATCTCCGGAATGTTCTCACGGGTGCTGCATGCGGACGTTCTCAGCTAAGACAATTGTACTTTTTTTCAATTGCGTTGATTAACGCTTTAGAAATAATGATTTTCAATGATAATTATCTTCATACTAAAGGGACATTTGAAAAAATCAAACCCTATTTTATTCTTCTCTTACCATAAGCTAAACAACACGGTAGAAGAGAAACGAGGAAGCTCCAAGTAATTTTTGTGGATTTGGACACTTTACAGGTATGACTTTAAGCACTTTTAAAAGAAAATTGAAAATATATTTAATCCAACAAATTGAAATGCAATAGCCCTCCTTTCTGTTATCCTTCCTTTTACCCCTTTTTCTATTTTAATGCTCTAGGGTCATATATTCATAAGTTCTCTGCAACTTTCCTGATGATCCTTCCACTTCATAATTCTTATCTTCCCTCTCTCTATTCTCTTCTTCTTATTTTTTTATTTGCTTGTTTGTTATCCAACTTACTCTGTACTTATTATTGTAATGATTTATGTAAATTGTACTTTTGTATATACTGTATTTGCATGTTTTTATGAAAGTGGTTAATACAATTCAATTCAATTAAAAAAAACAAAGTGATAATTTCCCCCCTCAGTCAATCAAAGTGGGTTAAATTGCGTATGCTCGCATGTTTTAATGAACGCGCGCATCTAACCAAGCAGCTTCGCGCTCAAATGCGATTTTCAATCAACGTACAAGAAATTAATATTTGTTGTCAAAGAATGTTTGTGTAATGTTTTACTCAATAGGATTTTGCTATCTTCTTCTTCTTCTTCTTCTTCTTCTTCTTCTTCTTCTTCTTCTTCTTCTCCTTCTTCTTCTCTCTTCTTCTTCTTCTTCTTCTTCTTCTTCTCTTCTTCTTCTTCTTCTTCTTCTTCTTCTTCTTCTTCTTCCTTCTTCTTCTTCTTCTTTCTTCTTCTTCTTCTTCTTCTTCTTCTTCTTCTTCTTCTTCTTCTTCTTCTTCTTCTTCTTCTTCGTGTATAGTCTGCCTCTTTCAAACTTGAAGATTCTTGCAAATTAACCTTGAAGGACAGTGGACAGTACGAATGGGTCCGATCACAGGTGTGATGTAGCTTGATTTGGGAAGGGAACAAAACTGTTGTACAGTTTGTACATCATGGTAAGCCTCATAGCTTCCCTTCGTAACGGTTGCAGGGTAGGTAATTCGAGCTACCTCAGCATGTCATCTAGACTGGATGTGTAGTCATAGTAGTGGTAGCGCTCTTCTTTGGACCATCTCCACTTGGTGACACTCTTGTTAGTGGCTGGGTCCCATCATACTGCAGCGCTGTATTTCCACAAGTGGACGAACCAGAGCCTTGTATGCAGTTGCCTTCCAGGTTGGGTTGTTGATTCGTAGGTTCCGTCGTAAGAAGGATAGTGTGTTGTTCGCCGTCTGGCATACGTTACTGATGTGCTGGTTTCATTTCAGATCAGGTGTTATGGTAACTCCAAGGTACTTGGTAGAGGTAACAACATCAAGGGAGTGCCATTGTCTTGTCTTGTCTTGTTGATACTGCACAAATCGCCTCCAGATGGTGGCTATAAACGTGCAGGCCTTGATGCAATCAAGGCTACCTAGATGTCTGCCTTTTCAAGCAGATCTTTAAATGTTGAAGCATCCACCGTTTAATGTTTGACGGCAGCGAATTCCAGAGTGGAATGGTCCGGGGGTACAAGGAAAAACGGTAGCAGTTCTTGCTACTTAAACTGTATCGTAGTTCAAAATGTGGTGTTGGCGGGTGCGATGCCTCCTTTCTCGATCTTGATTGTTGAGCGATAGATGACGAATGTTTGCTGGTATTAGTGAGTGTGCTTCTTTGTATAGCATGGAGAGTCTGGCTATCGTACGGCGCTTCTGAAGCGTGTCCATTTCAGATCATGAATCATGTTAGTTACACTGCTGGTCCTGCTGTAATCATTTGCAACAAAACGTGCGGCTCTCCTCTAAACTTTCTCCAAATTGTCAATGTGTACCTTCTGATGAGGGTCCCAAATTGAGCTGCAATACTCGAGTCGAGGTCTGACGAGGGTTTTATAGGCAATGACTTTTGTCGATTTATTACACCCAAGGATCTTATTCGCATTTGTGACGGTTTTATTTATGTTTTTACGCCAGCTAAGGTCATTGGACAGTTCAACTCCGAGATAGGGGTGATGTTCCACTTCCTGCAACTCGGCGTCTCTTAGATTGTACCTTTGCTGAATAGGTCTCTTCTTGTGAGTCATCCGCATGATATAACACTTGGCG
Organism: Echinarachnius parma; assembly: GCA_037951105.1. NCBI lineage: Eukaryota > Metazoa > Echinodermata > Echinoidea > Clypeasteroida > Echinarachniidae > Echinarachnius > Echinarachnius parma. The sequence goes on from JBAMJV010009381.1 coordinate 19,946, forward strand.
GCGTTGAACTTCATCTGCCATGCAGAACTCCAGTTGCACAATGAGTCAATGTCATGTTGAATGATTGAGCAATCTCGTGTTGAAGCTATTGGTCGGTATAGTATGAGGTCATCTGCAAATAACCGGACCTTTGACAAGACACACCCCGGTAGATAGTTAATATATGTCACAAATAAAAGTGGGCCTAGCACTGTCCCCTGTGGGACGCCAGAGATCACCGGCATACTAGGTGAAGACTCCCCGTCTATAACAACTTTCTGGTGTCTCATTGTGAGAAAGATTTTAATCCACTGTTTGATGTGACCTCTAATGCCAAGGTGATCCAGTTTTGCCAGAAGACGCTGATGGGGTACGACATTAAAAGCCTTGCTAAAGTCCATGATGCAGAGATCAACTTGCTGTCCGCCATCGAGCATCTTGGCTAAATCGTCAACAAGACCAGCTAGCTGCGTCTCGCATGAACGTCCTTTCATAAAGCCATGCTGGCAGTCGTTTAGTAGAGAGTATTCCTCCAGATTACTCATCATGTTGGTATGCATTATGTATACCAGTTGTTTGCACGCCACCGATGTCAGGGATACTGGTCTATAGTTGGATGGTTTGGTCCTATCTCCTTTTTTTGAAAATTGGTGTGATGTTGGCGTGAAGCCAATCATCGGGTAGTTTTCCGGAGTCGAGTGATTTTTTGCAGTATCGGCGCTGCGCTTGATGAACACTCTTTAGTACTCGAGCAGGTACATCATCAGGACCTGGGGCTTTGTGAGCTTGGAGATTTTTTAATAACTGTTCAACTCCACTCACAGTTACGTGAATTTTCGGCATATCTGGAGTCTCACTGATGCCTAAGTCCGGGATGGTAGACAGATCTTCGTTAGTGAAAACCGAACAGAATTGATTGTTAAGAGCTGCAGCATTTTCTTCCGCGCTGGAAACAATCCGCCCATCTGATGTTAGAGAAGAAACACTAAAGATATCTCTACGCAATTCTTTAACATAGTTCCAGAATGGTTTGGTGTTCTCAGTCTTCAGGCTGGTCCCTATGTTCCGAACGTATTCCTGTTGGCGTTTTCTTATCTGCATATCAATCTTTCTCCTCAGATCTTTGAACTAATCCCAGATCAGGAAGTCGCCAGTTTTACGTGCGCAATTATATAATTTGCGTTTTTTTCCTTATCATTCCCTTCATTCAGGATTAACCCATGGTAGGTTAAATTTAGTGGAGGTCATCTTGTGAGGAATAGTGGCATTCATTGAATTATGCAGGGTCGTGGAGAACTTGTTCCATATCTCATTGATGTCGGACTCTTGAATAAAATCATCAGATAACTGTTCATTAAGAATGTCTAAGTCCTCAGCAATTTTGGCATACTGTGCTCTGGCATATATCCACACCTTGCGTCTGGGTTTCTTTATGAATTTAGGTTTTATTGACGCACTCAAAACAACTATGTCGTGATCGCTGACACCAGCTTTGACTTGGACGTCATTAACAAATGCAGGACTGTTGGTGAAACAAAGATCTAGAGTGGCCATGTTCCTTGTAGGTTTATCCACTACTTGGTGTAGGTTGTTGTCAAGTGCAATGTATATCATGAGTCTACTGGGTCCGCAATATCTCCCTCCTGGTAAGACACTGTGTGTGCTCCAGTAGACATTCGGCATATTAAAGTCCCTGAGCAACCATATAGACGCGTTTCTAGGAATTTTGTTCATCGATTATGTAGTCACCGTCTGTTTTCTGTGATCTATAAAAGGCGCCTACAAAAACTGGTGCGATTCCCTTAACATGGATGCTAGCCCATTTCAGTTCACAATCTAGTTGATCAAGTTCCTTTTCTTCTTGGGCCACGAGCTCATTCTTCACCGCAATGAATACCCCGCCATGGTTGTCACCTCCCTTCCTCCGATCCTTCCGAAAGACTTGGAAATGAGTAGGGAAGATTTCGCCAGTGGTGATGTTTTCATGTAGCCACGACTCGGTACCTATAACTACATCGGGATCTTCATCAAGAAGGAGGAGGTGGAAAATTGCTAGCTTGGCACGTACACTCTGGCAATTTACTTTAACGATTTTTAAAGGACGTTCCTTTGGTTTTGCTTTACGATTATTACAGGACTTTGACTTCCGAGAATCCTTAGCAGGTGGTTCAGATTTACTTGGGCTTGACGTCTTTAGGGGATCATTAAGTACCATATCATGCGGCAAACTATCTATGCTCGAAAGCGAGTCATGCATGTTTGGGTCACTATACTGATTCAGAGAACCAAACAAGGACGTATCAAAATTTGGCAATCCACAATTACAACATATCCATGTATATGATTGATGACGTTCCAATATATGAAATATGTTTTGGTCTAATTGTAAGCATCGCACGTGATACCACTTTTGACACTGATCACATTGAAGACAGTCTTGTTCCAATTTTGTTGCTTTTTTGCACTCTTGACAGGGGAACTTGGGATGATAAGGGCGGGGGTTAAGGGCAACATCTCCCGCTAGAATTATGAGTTATGCCACACATACACACGGTTGCTTTTTTAAGCTCACCCTACGCAAGATGGATTGCTTCATAAACTGACTATGTGAATTTGTTATGGAAGAAGCATAACACATATAAACTGGAGACTGCATCTCGATATTGCCTGACACACTCACAGGTGTGGTCCAATGATTCAACAAGTGCAATTTTGGGAGAACAGGTTGTTCAAGACTGCTTAGTCTAACAACCCCCGCAAGCAATACTACAACAACAAAAAGGGGGCTTCAATGTAGAGGCGATTTTGTCGCACCCATGACAGTATGTATTTATAACTCTCAATCATAAAACTACAAAAACGTGAAGTGAATTTTCTAATAAACAACTAAAATGTTAATTAAGTTCAAGTCACAAAAAACAGCGTTTCTAGACCTAATAATAAATACTTCTCATGCTAATAATAAATTGAGTTGCTAATCGTTACTATAATACGGGTACACTATGGAATTAAATTAAATTAAATCAACAAATTGACTTGGTCGACTAATGTAGCACAAGCACGACATTATTGGACAATCCTAATGGCCTGGTCACATCTGACCGGACTGCGTAAACGTATGCCAAACGTATAGAAAATGTGCGAAATAAAATCATTCGGTGACGAACTTAATCTCCATTGTTGCTCGAAGAACGGATATAAAATGTATTTAAAGTACAAAAACGCACAATTACCAGACATCACCGTATGAGTAACGGACTACACCGTACGCGTAACTTACACGAACCGGTCAAAACGAATGTGGAACGCATAAGAAACTGACAAAACGTACTTCGAACGTATTTTTTAGCCTGGTCATATCTGACCGGATTGCGAAAACGTATGACAAACGAACAGCAAAATTGTAAATCCGTTCGTCTCCGTTTGTATACGTTTCGTGTCCGTTTCTTGTTCGGTGCATACGTTCCTTGTACGGTGATGTCTGTTCTATCCGCTTGAAAGTTTTGTGCATGCACAAAACTTGAAAACGGACACCACCGAATACAGTACAGGACGAGAAACGTACTAGTACCGAACAAAACGGATGCACAACGTACAACAAACGTACGACCAGCGGACGACTACTTTCAAACGGATAGAACAGACATCGCCGTACAAGGAACGTATTCACCGAACAAGAAACGGACAAGAAACGTATACGAACGGAGACAAACGGAGACGAACGGATTGACAATTTTGCTGTTCGTTTGGCATACGTTTACTCAATCCGGTCAGATGTGACCGGGCCTTAACAAATACATTTACAGCGCTTGGTCTTGTTGCTCTGTTCGCCAGCAGTTTAAGGATGTGAAATCCCGCGGCACACTACTCAAAAGAGCATTAACAAGACAAGCTTATACAGAGCCTATTCATATAATAATGCCATGAATGTACCACTCACTCAATCAATTCAAGAACAAATTATGATCAACGAAAAACAGAAAGAAAAAAAATCAATTACAAATTGTTACCTTAAAAATAATATCAGCACTCAACCACAATCAATGCACAGATCAGTACAAAGCGTAAAACATCTACAAATGATCTTCAAGAAACTAGTGATGCAATTATTGAGATGATACTGATGTACGATTGTGTTTCTCTTCGTCGATACTGTGATGACATGGCACTTCTTGGTGTTAAGTTCCATCATCCAGGGGTGGTATTCTGCAAGTTCATCCTAGAGTTGATCTTAGAAGTTGGATCAACTTTAAGACGTCCCTAAGAGCTGTAAAATCGATATTCTGTAAGCTGATCTCAGGACGAACTTATCATGAATAATGAATAATTTATCTGCGCCATGTAGATGTAATCTAACCAATCAGAGATTGCCTCTTATCTTAATTTAACCCTGGTCGCGTGGCTTCGGTTACTCGAATTTGATTGTTTCTCCGCGAACATTGTCCATTGAGTGCGCGTATCTTATCTTACGCGCTTCTAATTTTGCAAATATTGTTGCGTTTATTATTCAATGACCAATCCCCTATTAGGTTAAGATCACCTTGATGAGTGGATGAGCGTGTTGATCATTCTCAATGGTAAGATAGCATCATCGGCAAAGAGGCGTACTGGAGAGGAGAGCATGTCAGGCAGGTCGTTGATATGGGTCAAGACCGACCCCTGTGGAACTCCTGAGTTTACGCTCACTGCTGCTGATTGATGACCATCTAGTACTACTCGTTGACTCCGGTTTCTACCTATCACGCCATAGAAGTCGAGCTTTTTTAGGAGTCTCTCGTGCCCCACCTTGTCAAATGCCTTGCTGAAATCCATCACTAGGACATCTGTTTGCTTTCCTTGATCAAGGTTATTGTGAAGGTCGCTGACTAGTCCAAGCAGCTGCAGCTCACAGGACCTGTTCTGCCTAAATCCATGTTGGAGGGGGTACAGGATGACATTCCTATCTCCAGGTCGCATGATGCTGCTGGCCATGACATGCTCCATGAGTTTGCAGCAGATACACGTTAGAGAGATGGGGCGATAGTTTGTGGGATCCGATCTGTTTCCCTTTTGTATATGGGGACTACATTCGCCTGTCTCCAATCATCCGGTATTTCTCCCATTCTGGTATGAAGCAGCGAATATGATTACGAGGATGGGGATGAGGACTTTAGAAAGCTGCTTCAGCACTCGGGGTGTAATGCCATCGGGTCCTGGTGCTTTGTGGGCCTTTAGTTCTGATAGCATCTTCTCTACTCCTTTGGTTGTAAAGGATATGTCAGGAATGCCGCCATGGGGGGGGGGGGGTCGTCGGGGAAGATGTTGGCTGGAACAGGGGTCTCTTGTAAACGCCCTCTTGAACTGTTGATTTAGGGCTTCCGCCTTCTCTGCAGGGTCTGTTACTGTGCGATCGTTGTTTTTTAGTTCCAGGATGCTGGATTTATAAGTTCTGCTGTGCTTTATAAAGCTCCAAATGCTCGTCATGCTTTCACGCTCACCAACAGAATGGTCGTCTGAGGTGAAGAGCGACTACGTGTTTCCAATAAGCTTTCCGGAGTTCCGCTCATAACTCCCGCTTGATATTGGATAGATGTTCTTCCAAGTTAAACGGGATCGGACCATCATTCCTTTTCTTGATGAGCCGCCTGATGCTGTTGGTGACCCATAACAAATGTTCCCTTGTAGATGTCATTTTTTTAGGTATGGAGTCATCAATGCCCCTCTCGATGCAGGATCTGAATACCTGCCATAGTTCACTTGCTGAACAGGAATCAAACTTTGCAGCGATTTCCTCCCCGATGGTCTCCATGTGGTCTTCAAAGTGCTGCCAGTCGGCTCTGATGTACATGGAGATATTCCTCCTTTCTTGTTTTCTTTGGGTTGGATTTACAGCTAGAGTGATATTGGGCAATCATGATCAGATACTCCGGAAACGGTTGTTGTGTATCTCAGCAAGCACATGAAAGGACTGATGTTTTGCTCGTATGCTCTGGCAATTAACATTGACGATATTTAGCGACTTGTGACTGACCCCTTTCTTACACCTTTTCCTTTAGATTTTTGGCGACGAGGAAGTGATAGGGGATCCAATCAGTGTAATGTCGATAGGTGTCTTGTCGTCAGCACCTTCGTCATCTTCTTCTTCATTTGCAAGATGCCGAATGTATTAAGGTTGGTACTAAGGTCAGAGGCTGAGTAACTAGAGATGTTTGATAGTCCTCTGTTGTCCACCCAACAGAGCTGTTTCCCAAGTCTCCATAATTCATTATATGGAACCATTTCTCGCACTCTCCTTCACATTGGATACCTGGCGTCCTTCTTGTTACGGCTTGTTTGCATATCACACAGGGATATTTGGGTTTAGTCATTCTTCTTATATTTCCAATATTCTGTCCTATATAAAATAATGTCGTAATATATCTTGTGGCTTAAAGCAAATTAGAAAGATCTTACTTGTGAGTTATTCACCTTGTTCTTCTGAATAAGACTGCCTCCTTCAATTTTGAAGATTCTTGGAGTGATAAATACCGCCTGTGGGTAGTTCTCCATTCTAAGTCCAAGAGCTAGATGTGCTGCAGAGTTGACATATGATGGAGGCTGTAGAGAAGCTGATATAGGTTTTCCCGCTCAATTTTGCACTTTTTTCAATCGAATTCATTTAGGGTCATTCGAATTCGCGCGTTGCCGCGTAATCGTTGGTATCGGTCTTCCAAATTCCGAATAAGTGCATGCGAATGCATGCATACGCACACGCTTTCGTGAATAGACACAGAAGTTCATTTATGGGCATTCGAATTCGCGAATGTGCAGCCAACTGTCAACG
>JBAMJV010009382.1:0-22500 GCA_037951105.1 Echinarachnius parma
GGTTTTCGGGGGATAGATTTGAATTTTAACCATAGTTCTATGAACTTTACTCTAACAAATAAGCGAGATACGATTCAAGTTGACGTGCGTACCGTAAAGGTTAAGAGATGATGACAACAATTACAACAGACAGAACTATCTGAAGTCAAATTTGAACAGAGACCATCGATCATGTCGAGCGAAAAGCAAGATGATTGGGTACATAGAAAGATGAATGGACGCCATCATTGGTTACATGTATTTTGTGAACGTACTTTTGTATTGTTCAAATTAACAATCATGTATAGACAAAGCGTTAACATGGGAAAGGTACACAGAGTCCAATCGATTCCAGTTATTACTTGAGACAGATTGACGTGTATGATTTAGCTGACGAACAAGTCCTCGCTAAATGGACAACCACTCTCGGAAACCAACAAGGACAGTTAAACAACAAAGGCAAACATATGTCTAATAATACAAATTCATATCAATGACCAGATCATCGACCGCTGAATCAAATAATTATTTGTGACGTTCCCTTGTTTAATAATCTGATTCTGACCAGTTTCTGTTGAAGTTCGCACTGATTGAACAAAATAATTACTCGCATGCTACGTGCATGTATAATACTAGGCTTTGATATCATCTTTTTCATAACGTGGCAACATTTCTAGTTGAAATTTCGTTCATTATGAAGTAAAGAGCATTGTTGAATTAGAACACATCCAAAAAGTAATTCATTATATTTTTTTCATCATAAACATTTCCTGCTCCAGCTTAAAGTACGCGTATTCGTTTGCAAAAAATATTACAATTATACAAATGACAATGTTAGGCTATTTCCATGAAAACATGTTAATGGTACGTTATAACAAAGAAACCTATGTAAACTTATTTCTATTTTGCCTTATAATCAAATTGGCACTAGAGGATCAAACCACTGGGCAAATGCTGGAGCTCTGAGTAAAATCAATTGGCAATTTAAGGGTTAACATTATACAGATGTTAACTGGTGGTGGAGGAAATATCACAGAATGTTCCTCTCCGAGGGGACTGATAATCTTCCCTCAATAGCATTTCAAATCCCGAGGGAACATTCCATGATTTTCCCGACAACTAAGTTGTTTTATTATTATGACAAAAGTCATACTTTCAGCCGCTGATATGTTGACAAGTCATTGTGACGTCATTATAAAACCCTTATCTCTCTCTCTCTCTCTCCCCTCTCTCTCATTGTGACGTCATAATACAATCTCTCTTGCAGCGCGCGCCATGCGGTAAATAGTGAGCTCTGCCGTGTAATATAACAAAATAGTATTGCAATCACGTGACTGTGTTGAGCCAATTAATGACTCGCATTGTACTAAGTCCTTTAACAGTATAGGTTATGTAGATTGGTGCGATGATAAAGACACTGCGCGTCCTGCCGTAGAAGAATTGCACCGAAACACGGGGATACTAATTTGGTTTGGCTGTTTTTCTTCTTTAAGTTGACGCTTTAAAAAAAATTGTGTAATGGTTCAGTGGAAATAGAGGAACACGTTTTGGTGAACAGAAAGCGATATGTTGTGACTGCGATGCACTTTTAGTCCGTGTATCCTCCCCTGTCCTTTCTGTGAGCCAACCTCTTCTAACATCTTCGATCGAATCTTTTGAAAAGAGAGAGTAAACAAGCTGGCTTTGCTTAGGACCACAGTTGGTTAATTTGGGCGGGATGTTGTCTGGTGGTGCGTGCCATCACGTTAGCGTGTGTCATTAGTTGCGACTTTTGGTCCGTGAGCGCTCGTACAACCCGTACAGTACGCGACACCCCAAGCCCTTTCCGCCGAGCATCTCGAATAATACGCAACAAGATGGACGTGACCGAGATGCAAAGGAAGTGTCCTCCGAACACATGTCTTAAAAGTGGGACAAGAATAGGTTCCAAACCTGGTTCGCTCTCCCAAATTTAGAGCAGAGCACATGTATACGTAACAGTAATGACCTGGTGTTCAAGTGTGGAGAGTTTGCTTTGCAATGCATCGCATTGTTAAAGGGATCTAGTAACTTTGTTGGCATGTGCAAAAACTGAAGAAGGGTTGATAAAATAGTTATATCTGTAATCTGATATGTCCACTGAGTGATTATGTGTTAACATTCAATGATACTAGTAAATGAATGTCACACATTATGACCGAGTAATAAACACAAATTGTGTTTTTAAAAAAAGTGTTGTTTGCTAACTCACTGCATTGAATTTGTATACAGTTTAAATTATCCAGTGGATAATGTTAAATCCGAACACTTCAATCATGAATATATCTGTTTTTCTCAAAAGATATGTGTAGAAAACGGCAACATGCCCCTTGCTTGTATTGGTAATACGAATACAACGAGGTATATAAGAGAATTGATAAAATTGTAAGTTATTATTTAGATTTTGACAATGTTACTAAATCCCTTTGATCACTAATTTTGTTTCATCTTTGACATTTGACACTTTGACACGAATGTATTACGAGTTTGGCATTGTGTGTATAATCAAACATTATAACTGTTAAGGTCTTAAGGTAGAAAGTCTTAATATCCAAAGTTCCTTAATTTTTGTTAAACGTATTCTGATTATAAATAGATAATGTTGGATTTTACACCATTATGTGATTTGCAACATGCCCCAATCACGGGGTGTGTGATATTTGCTTCTTCTTTTTTTTTCTTCATCAGAGACCATCGGAAACTCTGGCTTTATGTTTGAGAACTTTAGATTAAGGTTTGATGATGACCACCATAAAAGCAACTGACCCCCTTTTCAGGACCTATCTACACAAGCCTCGGTTAAATATTTGGCGTGGTCACCTGACTGCGCCAATATTTGTTGTCACGTGAACCCGTTCGCGGAGCTAATGATTCAAGCGCGCTGGTAAATATGTAAACACGCTAGTTTCACATCATACGAAGAAAGCGGATCTGTGCAGACCAGTCGCCCTCACGCCAGTTTACATGACATAACCGATACATCTCCTCACTGTCAATCTAATAATTGAAGAGCACGAATCAACTTCCCGTCATTAAGACCGGGCCTGTCATTCTCAAAACTGTGTCGCGTTTCGCTGCTTCCTTTCATGAAACACACATCGAAGGTCGCAGCGAACTCACAAGTTTGTCGTGCTTTTGGCTCTTTCTAAAATATATCAAATCAGGGCACGGATACCAACATTTTATCGTGTCATTGCTAATTTGCACTCTCATAATTGCAATGTTAATTGCAGTCGGGGAAAGGGATAACTCGGACAATGTGATATTCATCATGTTCGTGAACTTGATGTTAACTAATGAAAGTATTATTGACGTTTCAAAGTAATGAATTGCAAATTTGGTTGGGCCTGATGTTTCTATGCCATGGTATCGAACTCTGATTCTTTCACAGAGAAATATGACGCACCCCAACGTTTGTTTATATGCGCCTCATATCAGCAGGGGTTGTATACCTAGCAACAATACGTGCTTACCTATTGCATCGATTACCTTGAGCCTAGCTATGATTTATCATTGTGGATGTCATCATTGTCAATAGTTTACCGACTACTTTATTGACCAATAATAGATTATATAACATATTATGAATAGTCGTATGGTTATATTAGTAAATGTGTTGTTTTTAATGACTTATTATTTCTGCTAAGTTGTCCATTCAGAGAAAAAGTTTTACAAAATCAGGTACTTCGAATTTCTGATAGTGATAGAAACATTAATAACCTATACATTGCATAATTTCGCCATTATTTTCAATCTTCAGTCATATTTATTTTTAATTATTCATTATATTCCTGCATGTCTCACAAGAATCAATTTCATACATAAAATAAGCATAAATATAAATGTTATAATTGTTATTTATAGTTGTGACGACTGACCAACATTACATCATAACAATAACTATTCAAATAAGGGTACTACAATTTCAACCGTAAGGAACCAAATTCACTTGGCTTGATAAGTCTCCAGGAGGAGACGAAATCTCGCCAGCAAATAATTGATGGTTAATATCAACCATTTGAATATTAAAACCGGTGAAAGTTTTTTGCGTTAATTACAATGATTTGTAATTGTGTTTATTGAATTCTTTAACAACTTCAAATCTCGAACCAATATTGTTGAAAGTTAGTATGAACAGACTCGCATTTCCAGGAATGAGCGGATCGATGATATAATGATTTACATATTTTTTCTAAGAAATTACTCTTAACCATCTTCCATTTAGAATGTGCTCGAGGGATTTTGTATGAGAATGTCGAAACGTTTAACAATTTCCCCCGTTTCATAAAACCTTCCAAATGTTTTTATAAATGCCCAATTATTGAATTACTACTGTGTTAACAGCAATCATCATGGAGCATCTGATGCCATAGTAGTTACAATGATTGCACACTTACAACATTTGGAAAAGTTTTATGAAACAAGGACCAGATTTGTTTGTTATTATGTTAAATAACTTTACAGATCTTTATTCTACGTTACAGGAATTTGATCCACCTTACATAATATGTACAAGTTGTATTAGAGACTTTGTTTTAAAGTTAACATTTGAGTTATATGTTGGCTGTTCTCTTTATTCGTGTTTTGTGACGATGTGTTCTATTTAAGAGGCTATCAGACCGAGCAAATACCCACTCCGTTCAGAATAATGGAAAACATTACACACATGAGCTTTTGATCTAGTTTACGAACATATGCAAATAGTTGTTCGTCTCAAAATGGCGGTTCGATCAAAGGCCATAATACATGGATTGAGGTTAGGAACACTCAATGTGAACAGGTCACGTATAATGTTGCGTTTTGCTAACAAATAACAAATTCCCTTTAGCAGTTTCCGATAACTACCCTGTTATAAAAATGGGTGTTTGTAATATTTTACATGACTAAAAAGTATCTATGTCAAGACTGATTCAAACCAATCAGCCCATTTAAATCTTATATATCCTTTATATAATGTATTTAACAGAAATACACGTCAATATGTCCAGATAGCGAGCGAACATTAGCACAAACGAGCACGCTATTATGATCGAGGTAATACAAATCATGGTAATACATAAGGTTATTCTACTGTAAAAGCATTGCAATGTATAATTATAGTATGAGTAACACATTATGATTGTGGTCATGTCATACATAGTAGTTAGTGTTGTTCCTGGTAACCTGAAAGCTTGCCTGCGGTTTTCCGATGTAGCAATATCTATGCAAGGTGGGTCACCGAATTTCTTGAAATGTTCTGAAAAGATTTCTCCCGAACTATTAACCCATATAATCGACATAAATAAGATAATTTCTTTAGAATCAACTTAGTTTTGTAATAGAAAGTGTTTTCGATATAAAGCGTCATTGATATTATATACATAGCAAGTTAACAACATGTCCATTACAAAGAAGGTGCATCTACACTTGGGTGCATGGTGATTTCCTAAACCCCCGTTCTGCGCACACACACAAAAAATGAAATGGCTTTCGAAATTAGCTGCCCCTTTAACCTTCACCTCCCCTAACACCTAAACACACCGGTTCAAGGTGCCCGATACAATAGGCACACAGATCTGCGCGGCCAGGCTTCATATCGATCATTATTTTAGTCATACTGGGCCAATATCTTTCATGGCTTTGAAATTATATTCTAGTCAATAACTATTTGCACAATCGGCATATCGATTTCAGTTCATGCCAGTTGCAGCACAAATACATGATTTATATAAATTACCTGGCCAATTAAATTATTGTCCTTGATTATGTCAATTTCCTATAAATACAAGGACAACAAAAGATAAAAGGAGGGGTATAATTTCATGAAAATGATTTATAATAATACCAAAGGAATTTAAAATGCACACTTGATATCGATTACGTGCCATTTTAAATGAGCTTTCGTAATTGTGTGACAACCTAACAATATCCCAGCAATGGTACAGCTAAAACTAAATGGAGATATCAATGTAATGTATCAAGTAAAAATCATTTCACGTTGTTTTTCATGGACGCGAGCAACCAATTTAAGCAAAATAAATCTACATGATCAAAATAAGTGACCATGAGCGCCCTTTCGACCCTTGTCCACATTTATTCTTAGATAATTAATATTTGAAACAACTTTTTAATAAATGCAATTAAAGTGGGAATGTATTATTGTGATAAGTTCGAAAATAGCTTTACCATACAATCAACATAATGCAACACGGATAAGTTGGTCCCCTGTTTTAAATTAACAATGGTATACAATGTTGTACAATTATTGATAGTAATTCATAATATAGATGGTTCCCATATTAAATTCCCGGTTTAGATGAAATATTAATTCCTCTCATATAATCGTCGATTAGAGAACATCTGCATCCTGTGGGTGTCCACTATCTCGTTGTTTGATTGAAGGAGGGGCTTGGTGGATTATGTGATTGCTCTCAATATTGGCACAACTGTTTCAATCTCTGCGATAACCCAATAATGTTTCAATATTCATGATTTAGATGAGTGCCTGCCAGCCCCCTCTTCACCCGTCTTGACCGGCCGGACCTTAGGCCAGTGAATGGACAAGGTGATCGATATCCCCCGGAGCTAGCCGGCTAGGCTATGAGCATGACCCGACCGGGGATTCATATCCATTGTCAACTTGTCTGCCTAAATACCCGTCATAAAATACTCACAGTTTTTTAAATATCGATTTGAATATTATGATGGTTGTCTTAATTTTGTATATACATTTAGGCTTATATGTCCCGAGTCCTGAGTGCAGTAAGTGGTATGAGTGCGTAAGGATATAGCTATAATTTATTTCACAAAGAGTTACCTTTTTAAACATACAAATTGTACGTAATATTTGGATGAGAAAAGATGGCAAATTAAGAATAATTCTAACGGCTCTATTATATGGATGCTTTGCAGTTCCTTATATAATCACGTCGGCGATAAAGTGAACACAATAATACAACAAACAACGGGACTATTCTAATTCTTGAATTTATGTTCGTTTTTCTTTCTCTCCCTCTCCTCACCCCTAACTCTTTCTCCCATTTTCGGTATATTTGTATGATATTCTGTTCTTTGTCTTCATTAAACTTTGTCTGTTACCTGTATAACCCTCCAACATCCGCCCTTTAACCACCCCCCCCCCCCCCCTCCCACTCTCGCTCTCCCATTCTTCTTTCTGTACGTATATCTCTTGCTCTGTCTAGTATGATATCTGTGTTGTCCTTCCTCTCTCTCCCATTCCCCCATCACTCAATACACACCACTATAATGGTCTATCTCCCCCCTCTCTATCTCTCTTCCTCCACCCCATGCATACCATGTCACCCCTGCTGTTCATTACTCTCACCCCTGTCTTTACATATCTAACTTTGATTACGTATTGGAGGCAACAGCTGGACATCATCTCTGGAATAAATGGTAAGTGATTTCACGACCATTATCGTGATTATGATGTGCGAGGCGGTCGAACGTTTAGTCAGTTTCAGGTTTTTGGGGGGAATATGAGTCAAAAATTGGGCCAAGCAATGCATGTATCTGGGTCAGATATTTTGGACAAATTATGACTCGTTTTAATCTCACTCTGCCTCTTCTCGCTCTTCCTGCACCCCCTATTTCCAATCTCCTTTCCCCCCACCCACTGTATTACCACCCTCTCTCTCTCCCCCTCTCCCTTTCTTTATCCTTCTATCACTTCCCCTATAATCTCCCTCCTCCATATAACATGTATAATACATTGTCCTTTCCCCCTCTTACTCCCCCTCCCTCTCCATGTTCTCCCCTCCCTTCTCTCTCCCCCTCTCCCCCATTTCTTTCCTATCTCTCCACTCTCCAACTCTCTCGTTCTCTCTATCCCCCATCCTCTCTGTATCTCCCTACGTCATGCCATTCATGGAAAGTATCCTAGCAAGTAACTGATATGGGAAGGGTCCTCCCAATGAAGATGACAGTTATATTCGTGTAAAGAAACTACCACTACGAAGGTCCCGAATTGTTCTTATTGTAATTTTCAAGCTCGATGAGTTATCCAAGTTGTATGTATACATTTATAATACTAATATTTATTAGTATCTCAGTAACGCATTATTAAAACACAATGTCTTTGTTCCTCAGATGTATCTCACATGTCTGACACAACGTAGAAATAGTTCACACAAACATAATTCGTTGTCCCTAAGATATTCCTTTGTATTGACTACCTGTCATATTTTCCCATTGTACATAGCGAGCCCTAAACGTTCTAAGTTAAGAAGTAACTTGCCGTTAGGTGTTAGCACCGGAAGTGGTATCTCTGTCAACCGGAAGAAACATCTTCACGGTGTAGTGCCCTCCTCCTTTAAGACTTCCGATCTGTTATCCAGGGGTGTAGCCAGGGGTCAAACCAGGAAGGGCAAAGAGGGGAGAGGCAAGGTATTCTATAAGGGGCGGGCTGAAATATGTCCATGTTGCTACGTTCGGCATAAGTGACCTACTGTCACAAATGGCGAATAAGAACGTAATTGCGTCCGCTGAGTAGTGATTGCTATATGTGTACTTCTTGATTTCATTTCTCACACTGGGAGGTAGATTCGGGGGGGTGGGGGGGGGGGGGGGGGGGGGGGATTTGTTGGACAATATTCCCGGAACAGGGAAAGGGGCAATCGCCACATTGATTTATACCCTCCACCCCCTTCCCCTCCCCCCTCTACCCGACGTCGTCCGTACTTATTTAGGGAACTACTTATATCCTATGAACAGTAAGCACATTGCGGCAAAACAACAATTAGCTACTTTCAGAAAGGTCGATACAAGAATAGATTCAACTCTGGAAATACACCCACATAACTGTTTTGTTTTCACAGACACACACGCAGCATATGAAATAAATATATTATACCAACATGAAATAATGCGTATTAGTTACAAATGAAGGTCGAAATTGCAGAATGAGAGAGTGCAATCAATGATTGTAATGAATATGTTGATGTTCATATTGTAAAAGGACATTGTTCGTATTTCCAAGGCACGCATTTACATGATTAAGTCCAGCCATTTACGGTCGATCTCCTGCACCCGTCATCTTCAAGATAGTTTTAATAGTTAGGTATGTTATAGCAGGTTCTCGGAAGTGAAAGACTGATCTATACATGGGTGTGATACATTGATGTATGCAGAAGTGATGGGATATCATATATGGATAGAGCTTAGTTCCAAAAGGCGCTAAATCCACTTTCCATGAACATTGAGTTAGCGATATCAGTAGATTAATAAGCTACATAGCTATCTAGAATCCAACTTTTAGGACATATTACAGAATCAAAATCAAAATATGGGACGTTCCATTTCAATATTCCCACAGGCATGTATACAAAGTTTGACAAAGAAACCTGCTTTACTCACTAGAAGTTGAAAACGAGATTTAGCGCCTTTTGGAATTAAGCTATGTGTTTGTAGTTGGTGTCTAGAGATGGGTATATGAATGTGGCCCGGTCACATCTGACCGGATTAAGTAAACGTATGCCAACGAACAGCAAAATTGTCAATCCGTTCGTCTCCGTTTGTCTCCGTTCGTATACGTTTCTTGTCCTTAAAGTACAGGATAGAAGATGAGGTAAGGTAGTTACCCCACTGCTTGTAGCACTCTAAATATTGCCGGGTTTTCCCGGACTTATCTGTACAATAGCGTCAATTTTCACCACTCTCATCAAGTGATTTTTTTTCTCACTCTTAGTGATGTTATCCATCTTCCTATAATCTGTCAACACAGTAATTAAATTGTGCGTATCACGTTTCAATTGTCTTTGGCCTTTGTCAATATTTGTATAAAGATCTAACAAGTGCCTATTATAAAAGTAATCAGTTTCGACAAGCATTTCGAGCTTGATCAAACGTTGTCGAGTGAATAACGATTCTTATCCCCATGTCCCCGAACCTCGGGAGCATTGGTAAATGTTAAATTGGTCCACACAGACTTAGTCAGGACAAGGTCATTGGACCCAGATCACTTACAAAACAGGAATTGATTTTTATCACAGGAACGAGATCCGAACTTCTTAATGAGAACCGGAGAGCGCGGCTAGAAATCTCGATTTTGAAAAACGATAATAGTTTTGAAAGTTTGCTAAAACAGTAGTTCTAAATGAAATGAATCATGCTGCGAGTTATGTTTTGAATTAGCGCGATTCACCTAGACGGGTGCCAAGTGGTGTTCGAGCAATGGATACAACCTGTTGTACACGGGAGGACATCCGGGTAACACTCATTTCTATCCGGGGTTCAAATCCCAGAGAAATACGAAGCCAATTATCAGCCTCTATTATCATTATCGTTCGCTGTCTGATTTCAGTAGCTCTGACAGCAATCCTGTAGGGTATTTCCTACATAACCTCCTGAGGATTTCTGCCGGGTTCCTCCGAGAAGCGGTGGTTACTCCATTTTATATTGATTGGATGCGGATATTGGAGAAGACATTTTGTGACACAAGTATCACCCGACTGCTTTTGATTGTCCTACTTGTACTCAATGTGCGTCAACTCAAACAGTCGTTGCTAAGCGGCATTTGTCAGAATCGAATTTCTAGTACTCACCCACGCTCTGTCATTTCCTCATCACAAAGTCCCAGAGAGACTTCAATTTGCCTGTTGTAGTACTGTCTCAACATGAACGTTATTTTTTCGTTTCATTTAATGACTCAGCTTTCTCAGAGATGTTTTTGCCAGATATATATTTTGAAATAATGAAGAAAACAGACAAACAGAAGACCACAACAAAGAATCAAAGAAGGGAGGTTACACATGAGATATCAAGCCAAGATACATCAATACAACAAGTTATTAATATAGTTAGGTCATTCTGCAAGAAAGGATCTGTGTGATTTGAGAAAAGTATGATAAAAAAAAACATCTCTATCGACTCATCAATTTGTAATCAATCAAGATCAAGCTAAATCGCCCCCCCCCCCCCCCCCAACCCACCCCGGCCGCGGTCCAAATCGACATTATCATGATTATTCTGTTTATTGTAATCATGGTCATGTCGCATTTGTTGGAGCTATCGATGGACCCCACAAAAAGCAAGATGAGAATCTATTCTTACTATGAAAGTTCATCTGTATTGGTAGTTAATATGAAATCTATTTTAAATCTATTCGTTGATGACCTTATGTATGTATGTGTGTGCGTGTTCGTGTGAGTGCGCGTAGTATATTTGCGTGTGTGTGTGTGTCATCATCTCCAACGAAGTTTGAAGATATACGTGTCTGTAACAGTTACATTATGACCCATCCCAATTCCAAACAGCGTCACGTATTTGCACAATTCGGTTAACAATTAATATTTCCCTTTTCCATATAATTGTTGAAATCGAAAATAAGGTTAAATCGTTAGAAATGTATAGATTTATCCTGAATTTACACAGCTAGTGGGTGTTACTGCTTTAAGATACCTGTTAGGATTCTTCGTGGATAGTCGACGGATATATGTTGCGACTTTGGATAAGACAATCGACACGATTTAATGACATCTCTATCGGTTTGGGTCACACATGTCGGGTTTTGTTCCTGCCCTATAAAGCTCTCTAACCTAGTAACCTAATAACACATATTATGACCTACAACTCTAATCCCCTAAACCAGAGCCCAGCTGACTTGGCACCTCACATAACGCCATGCATAGGTGTACGAGGCGGGGCGTGGGGGCTGCACCCTCTACTCCCCCCTCCCTGTCTCCCCCGATTATATTGAAACTTTCCAATGTTCGTGCAAAACCGCCTAATATTCTGGAAATATCATTATGATTTTGGTCAAAAATATTTCAGTTCGGGCCAGGCAGGTCTTTAAAACCGAATGAACAGTTAGGGTGATACTAGTATTCCAGCAAAACATATCAGCCCCCGGGAAAAATGTTCAATTTCATGTTACCATGTCATATTTTGGTATACGTTCAATCGGGTATTAACTTGTATTGTGTCAATTGAATATAATAATAAGATCAATATTATTAATGTGCATACTTATACAAGTTTTAGCTTGTTTTGATTTGCTGCGTATGGATAATTTGAAAGTCTCCTTGCTCCTTTACATTCCTCTCAATATACCCGCCTGTTGATGTGTGTGTGTGATTTAACAATCTCATATTTGTTTACCACTGGTTAAACTTCAAAATGCAACGTCTGTTGTTGTTATTGTTTTTGTCTAGCTATTTCTCAGTTTAATGGAGAATCCTCTGAGTGTATTACTGCGCCAATATCAATAGTCAGTTGGGACAATGACAAAGTTTACTTCAAACCGTCATGAAAATGTCAAATAAGTCTAAAATTAACACAAATGTTTGCTTTCGAAACGAACAGAAAGTAACATGTTTAATTAGATTCATCTCAAATTAAGTCATTTCCAGTGCAACTTATATGAAATCGATATTCGTCCCTCGTGTAAGCCCAAAAGAGACGTGACTTTTAGGGGACTGTTTGAATAAACAGACTTGGCATGACACGACAGTCCTATTTCCCATTGTCATTTTCATTGATCCATTCTGAACTTCGTCATGTTCAGACGCTCAAGCTCGAAAGTTTTAGTTGGAAAATTGGTAATGCTCTCCAGTCAAATGCAATTTTGTTTATACTTTAATTGAATAGCGTGAATAGAAACCGAAATATATATTTGAATTTGTTCGCACTTTCTCAAAGAAAGGCGTTACAACATGTTAGTGTTACAATAGTCCTAGGCCCATATTAATTAAACCTCACAGCTTAGTTCCAGTTTAAGTTCTTTTAAGATTGTGGCTAAATATGCAACAATATTGTTGTTTAAGTTGCCAACTAAGGTTAACTTAGTAGATACAACATGTGTACAAAGAGAACCATAGTTAGTGATTGTTTGCGGTTTTATAAATACAAATACATAAGAAGTAGGCTATACAGTTTCTTGGAAAACACGAAAATGTGCCATCATCATCATTAGAAGTATATCAAAGTCCCATGTAAGAACATAACAAACAATATTGAATATTTCCTTATTTCCTAAAAAATAAGAGGACAATGGGTAGGATCGACATGAAGTTCTTGGCGATGGAAGTGGATATCTACGAGCGTATGTCTGAGCATGCATCAGCGTAGTGAAGCACACGGCTGGTGGGATGATCAGAGACTACCGGTTGTCCCCCGTGGCGCTTTGGCGGGGTGGGTCGACCGAACCGCGCTGAACTTGCATCTGTTTAGGCGCGGAAATAAGTTAATTAAACAACTTTTACAAAATTATTATTTTCTCGAACACAAAATTAGGTTTTCTCCGTCACGAGTTGAAAGTTTTAGAACTGCTTTGCTCCTTGAAAGTGTCGAGGCAGGAAGGAAAGTGAACTGACCAGGGATGTATGGATGTCTGGCTCGCTTTGACATCTGCAGAACTGGGAAGGGACGGTTGGGAAATAGAACAAACTGATGAAATTTGAAGAAAAAAATGTAGATACGATAGAAGTCATCATGGTCAAGAAGGGCGTGATTTGTTGGTCGTATTGCTTTTGATAACAATTTAGCAAAACGATGGCTAACTGCTAATTAGACGATCCTAGAAGGTAATCGAACCCTCCCTTCAAACCAATTTATGCAAGATGTATAACATTGCGGTTACGTCATTACTTCAATTAGCTTTCTTTCATTTCAGATATTTTGTTAGTCATAGGTTTCTTATGTCTCAGAAGGCAGAATTTTTTGGAAATACTTGTAAGCGTGTATTTTGCTTTCGTTTCTTTCTATGTTTTCTAGATAAAAGTTACTAAGGGGTTACTAACAGGACATCTTTCATTTCTACTTCAATGCTCAATATTGAAAAAATGTTTAATTGCGCAGAAGTAAACTCAAACTATGAAGACAATCATTTGATGTCCTGTCATACTGTATTGGGAGCATGCAACAATAATTTAGGTAGCACAATTTCGTCACTCAACGCGTCTCGCGATTCATTCCGTTCATCCAAGTTTGAATCATAAATCCTGGAAGCGGAGTGTGACACCCGGTGAGGGAGGGCCCGGCTCCCGGTCATTGCTCTTGTCACGGCCTTTGTCAACAACCTCACTTGCAGTTGTGGATTAATTGTCTTGCCAGACGCTACCGGTGACGTGGGGGCATCGTGAGGGGGAAATTGGTCCCCCTTCCTCATCCTTGTATACACCTGAGAGGATGGAGAACATGAACACCAGATGAAGTCAGATGCACACACAATCGGTCGCTCTTCCGCTTCTGCCTCTTCAGCCCGATGGTCAGGATTTGACTGACAAGAATAGCCAAAACACGGCGGAGTCGTTGTCATTTTAACACAAAACACACATAGACAAATGAAGACCAGATTGAATAGGCTTGTAAAATTTGCATGCATGTACATATAATAATAATGATGGTTGTTGATGCTAGAAGATAATGTTAAAGGGGTAGTACAGTTTTGGTAAGGCTGAATTTTAGTAACCAAACCTGGACAGTAACATTATAAACTAATAGTTATAACTCCACCATGCTCGAAAGGTATACAAAATTACAAACGACTAAGTAAAAAGCCCATTATCATTCAAAAAGAGCCATTAAAACACTAGAGGGCGCTCTCTAAAAAGGCATTGGTTTTAACCAATTTTCATACAAAATTATGCATGTGATGTTTTATTGAAATCATGATTAAATAGAGAGAGCATCAACAACTAATTAAAAAACGCTTTTGAACATTTTTGAAAAAGTGTACCGGTATGCATTTTTATTTATTTTTTTAAAATTCATCTAATTATTTGGGCCCCAAATAATTATAAGATCTGATATATTTATTGATATTTCAGCCGTTTCTAGACCGATTTTGACCAAATAAAGTTTATTCTGCTATTCAAATTGCATGTTCTCTCAAATTCGACACTCAGTTTTTCATTACCTCACAAAAAATTGTGATGTGCAGCGCCCTCTCTACTAAAACTAAACTACCCCTTTAAGAGCGCACAAACTATCAATTACAAATATGTACGTTCATTCACGTCATGAATATTTGTCCTTATTATAAGTAAATAAAAATATTTCAACAATATAGCAACATCTACATCACTACTTACCGGCCTATTAGAAGAAGACATTTTGAAATAATATTCTTAAATCAAACTTTTCAAAGCAAAAATTTATCTTTTGACTGGGGAATCATTATTAAAATCACCATCTACATGCTCATTCGAACCACAATGCTTATTGTTCTGCACGTAGTACCAAATTTAAATAATATGGCTTCATGCCTGACATCCTACAATCAAATTGTCTTATCATTCTGCATATAAAAGCAAATTAAGTAAATATGAGATAATGTTTGGCATCATCTGACGTCACCCTAGAGACCAGCAGTCTGTCGGCACATGGAAGCATCGTCATCAGGCACAACATTGTTAGCATGTGGTAACACAATTTGTTTGACAAGAAAAGTACCCACTGGCTTCGAATTTGTTTAATATCTGATACTTCCTAAACTGACTTCCTACGTGACATCAGTTTCGTAAGTCTGAACCCATCGATAGAGATGACTGGATGCGGTTCTCTAGGGCTAAGACAATCGGGCACCATCTTTGTGCTCCCATAACCATGATAATAATGTCATTATGATTTTAATGCAATAATTCTTGGTAAAACATTTTTAGTATTTAAGAACAATGTCGAAACAAAGCAAAGTTTAAAATCACAATCCAGCAATTGTGGTCTGCAGGTTTGCCAATATCATCGGGCTTTCTCTTCGACATTTTTTGAGAAGGTTTCATATAATTATTCAACATGCATAGGATGATTATGAATGATCTACCACGGGATAGCTGCTTATTTAAAAGTCCTATGCGAGGGACTTCATCCATCCCATCGGGTCATGCTTGCACAGGAAACGCAAGGAGGCAGCACGCAGCGTTGGTCAGCTCGTTCATGGCTGGGAATCGAACCGCGCAAACAAGAATGCCAACACAAAAGTTGTTCGTAGTCGATTGTAGTATGAAGAAGTATGACGTCGTAAGATAGCCGCAACATGGCTTCATCACTTCCAAGATCCTTGAAAGTTAGGTCTATATCTAGTGATCCACGTCGATGGTGATCTGTACCCAGCCACACACACCCTCTGCGCCTGATGCTATTAGACATGATAGAGCGGTCATTGATCCGAAGAACGATATGGGGAGTTTGGCTTTTTATAGATAATAGCAACAGTAAGAGAAGGAAATGTATTGAGGGGGCGAGGGGGGAACTAGGTCTATTGAAGCTCTTCGGGACTAACTTTGCCAAGTCGGGCACAACCACTTCTTTATATCTAACAACCATGTCTGCATAGCTCACTGTGGAATATATATTTATTTCTTTTAGTTTTGAACCTAAACAATTTTTGTTAGATAATAAGTCCGTTATTTTGTTATTAACTTCTCACATGGTTTATCATTATTGTTATTGTATAAATGTATACAAATCATGCTTGTATTAATTAAGGGTCAATAGCTTTATTTACAACAAAATCCGATTATACATATACAATTGAGATCATGTTAAATATATTACATTTCATTTAATATCTCTACAAAATCATAAAAACAAAGAAAATTATTATGTTTACATGAATGTTGACAACATCTGTTATGAGCCGATTCTTGATGTGTCACGTTCCTAGGTTTTTCCCCGTTCTCTCCCAAAGCTAGGCTGTTCACCTTCTAACTTCTCTTTACATGTCTCAACAATTGAGGCATTGCTAATAACCATGGTGAAACTTTATTGCTTAAAGATGAACATAACATATTGTTTTATTAAATAAATATGGTATCAAGTTCGCTGTTCTTGTATACAGTTACCACGTGTTATTTAGACAATGCATAGTTTGGCAAGTGGAAGTATTTAATGAATGAAATATGTCAAACTTCCTCGGGCCTCGCTCCTCCCTGTTTCCGCGCTCTGTCCGAAACGGGAAGGTTGCAAGTATTGCTCATCCCAGGTAGACCGTAGCGACAAGTCTGGTGGGCCAATCACTCGCTTGTGGCTCGGCATTGTTTGGGTCGGAAAACGAAAATGATTTGCCTTGAAGTTGACAAACAGTTGTGGTTAATCAGCAAGAGGTGAGAGACTTCCTTCAACTGGTTCTCCATTGGTCTCCACCCTCACCTCTAAGACACTGTCCCGAAGTGTCACTTCCCCGTCAGGCCTGGCCCGTCCGGGAAGCCTTACAGGAAGGTTGTGCGGTGGACCTTGCCAGCCAGACCATGACGACAGGTGGGTACCCTCAGGCACACCTTTAGGCCTTCAGGTCAGAAGGACGTCCTCTCTCGATGCTCTCGTTCCGATTCTTCCTGTGACTTTCGGGAGATAGGCAGTTGCTCGTGTCTTGTAGATGAACACAATCAGCGACTGCTGATACCAATGACTAGCTAATCAAGTATTATAATCGCCTTTCACTAGTAATATCCTTGTGACTGAGTTTCGAAATCCCAATAGTATTTTTACTCAAACATGTCTTGACATATTCAGATTATTTTCAAATTGTCCTTCTGTCTCTCAGCACTTCTTAACACATCACAATGTATATCAAATGATGTTTGGTCTTTTCAAAAACATGACTTGACCGGATCGCTGTAGCATACTCTTATATAATCACACATAATACATTGATGTCCGATTATATGAAGTATAAAACCCTGTCACCATGAAATATCCAGAGTCAACCCTCCGTCCGGGGCATATGATACCATAGTGGTAGGTATATGATGATACTGACAGTTCTGGAGTGTGTAAGAATTCAAAAAGGTATGTGCAATGTAGGATGTTGTTATGTCCCATGGTCAAGAACTTGCAAGGGGCATATTGGACCCATTCCTCGAGAGTTATGTTTGGACTTGGCTGCATTAATTAATTTCCCTTTATGAATACAATTTTGTTTAAATGACTGAGTTTTCATAAAGCGCGACATATCCACCAGATACATCACTCCACATTTGACGTGCACTTTCCACTCCCTATCGAGCATTCCAACCGGGCTACCTGTAAACATGTGCACACATGCTTTACACCTACCCTCAATCCATGTACCCTAAGGTAACCTTGTACAGTGATGTATACACATGGGTGGAGAGCAGCTACGCGGATTCATAGCATTGCGGAAATGAAAGATACTAGGACTCGAACCCGCGAGTCCACTCAACTACACCACGACGCGTCGTGACGGTTCCGAACTCTAACAGGGCGATAGTGTGGTGACAATCTTCGTGGGGTGATGAATGAACCCACAAGTTTGGTGGCATGGGTTGAGTGAGGGTTGTCAAACCTTAACTACATCTTATGTTCAGACAAAAGAGGACGCCCTTTCTATTGATTCCTTGAAGAAACGAACAATACTGCGTTTTTAACAAAGCCCGACATATACATTATATACTTATGTGTTTGCAATGGAAACATATATGCAGCGTCAATCCAACCGAGGATTTATTGCCATGATATTACTTTGGTAAAAGTTAAGGTAGGTTGATTAGGGTTAATGTTAGATTTTTTTCATAGGTTAGGGTTAGGCTTAGGGTTAGGCTTGGTGTTGTGTTTTGGGTAGTAACGCCATCTTCAGAGGTCTGTAGCTTAGGGGTTGGAGTACCGGTATAACAATCAAGAGGTCTCTGATTCGATTCCCAACGAAGCAACCTGTTGTTTTGCTCATCTTCATTTACTTCATTTATGTCTGGTCAGTTTCCTTCATGTTCGTGGGAGCAAAGAGTGATGTAATACCTTTCTCTCTTTTTGTTTGTTTACAGAAGTATATCCCACCTGTAAGTTTCCTCTTCATTAAGATTAGGCATTGAAAGGACTAAAATATTGTAAAAAATCAATACAAATAAAAAAAAAACAATACCAATACAAAAACGGGCTTATTCATCATTCTTGACGTTACAGCGATGAACATGGTTTCAGTTTGTATATATAACCTTTTATTTTTACAGACATAATAGAGAGGAAAGAGTTTAAATTCACTGTCAACCTTCAAGGTTGTTGAAAGATAAAACTCGTTTCTCTTCCAAATAAACGAAACAAGCACTAACCACACAAGATGCCTAGGCAGACATGAAGAACAACAAGGTGTTGTCGGAGCAGAGGTGGGAGGGGGCTGGCTGGGGTGAAAGACGAGGCAGTCCAATGCAGGAAACTGAGTCAGATGCTCCAAGTCGGGGTTCCTCCCCTACTCAAAACATTGGGCGCGCTCTTGTTTTAACCATTCAAAATAAAACCCTCACTTACATCCAAACTTTTCTTTCAAGATGGGCTCAAGCCGGTCATCACTCGGCGGCGTGCCCTTCTTTTGATGCTGAAGATTTTCGTTATCAAGCACCCCCTCCTCGTTCACACATAACCCTCTCGTCGTGTTCACACTACATGGGTCTGAAGCCCATATATACGTAATACATTCATGATGTTGTGTTATTGTGTCCACCGATCACCCTTATACACGTGTTAACAAAGTACCCTCTTATTGTGTTCACACTGCATCGTTCTAAAGTATTTTAATACTGAATCACTTCGTGATTGAGCTCCCCATCATTGTGTTCACACAGCTGACTCGTCTTATGTTCACATAACATCATGTCGTCGTGTTCAACCTAATATGTCTTATATGCCGATTGATACTACATGTATTCGTGATCGAGCACTCATATTGTGTTCACAGATCGCAATAGTATTGTGTTCTCAAAGCACTCTGTCGCGTTCACACTGCATAGTTCTGAAGCCCTTTGTGATTGAACCCCCTTATGTTAAAGTGATCCATTAACTTTGTATATCATTCAACCAAAAGCACTAAGAGCCTTCCCACTTCTTTCACTTTGTTGTTTATATTATATTTCACTAGGCATTCATCATTCGCATTTATGAAATCTCACATATTATTTTCGAGAATCTTACAATGAAATTGGTATATGACTGAAGTCTAAAATATTACTTTTGGGAAATAATATAAAGTTAATGTGTCACTTTAATGTTCAAAGGCATTCACGTACTTGTAGGTTTAAACCTCGCGTCTCAGGTGAAATATTCGATGACTTGTGACACTCGTCAACGAACTTCCGGCGACATTTGCTCCAGAAAAGGGCGCCATTTGCTAAGCAACAATTTGCTTCGCCGATGGAAATATTAACTGACGAAATATCCGCCGACAATTGCTTAGCTGACAAATTCAATGGCGACAATTGCTCTACCAATAATTTGATTCGTTTAGTTATGTTTTAAAGTTATTTTTGCTTAAATGTACAGGTGAGCATTATTAGTTTCCCTCACATAATTGTGTTATTGACACGTTTCTTGTCAGAAAATGTAGCAAATCTTTGCTCGAGAATTAGTTGGAGGAGCAATTGTCTGCGTAGATTTTGTCACAGAGCAAACATCACAGAACAATTGCCGGAGAAAATTTCCCGGAGAAAAATTATAGTTTTACTATATCTCTAATCATCTAAAATCATTCCACTGGTAATAAGTGTTATTGCGAACAAGAGTTTCGGAGATTGAGTTCATTTCCCAATGCAAGTATTTATAACGTGTGTATCAATAGTTTACGAGTCATTCTTGTATTGAAATGTTAAAGAAATCGTCTAACTTCAGTCTATGTATGTGCTATCTATCTAGTATTTATTGATTAGTAATGATTAGACAAAATATGTTAACTAGACTTATTAACTTGACTAAGCTTTAGACAAATCGGTATAGACGGAATGACGATTAGACGCATTGATGCATAGATAGACAACATGGATCTTACATGATCCGGGCTGGGTGTACACCAAATTGGATCAGAACAACGTATTTTGTTTTTGAAATTCTATATTACATTTGAAATATTATAGATAAATACTGATAGATAAATCTATAAAGTACATTGTACATTTTGTTATAATTGTCTCGTTTGTTTGTTTTCTTGTTGTTTTTAATATAAATGTGCATTATTGGCTCATTGCAATCGGGACCCGGATGCTGTGTGGACGCACGATTGTCTATGGTGATATAACTGGCCCGGATGCTGTGTGGACGCACGATTGTCTATGGCGATATAACTGACCCGGATGCTGTGTGGACGCACGATTGTCTATGATGATATAACGGACCCGGATGCTGTGTGGACGCACGATTGTCTATGGTGATATAACTGGCCCGGATGCTGTGTGGACGCACGATTGTCTATGGTGATATAACTGACCCGGATGCTGTGTGGACGCACCATTGTCTATGGTGATATAATTGGCCCGGATGTCTCGTGTTACAGAGAGAGCTTCTCAGAGGTATCTATTCAAGGATGTCATAATATCACAAATCTACTCCAAATATCATGACTTGTGAAAATAGGCTTGGGAATGGCTAGATGATGTATGTCTTTGTTTGACATCTATTGTGTTATACCTCTCTTTTGTTTAAATTTTGTTTAATAAAAACATAAGTTTGAAAATAATCGTTGGATGATTTATGACTCTTTTCGACCGCAGTTTCGATCGTTCCTTTGTTTGATTTTATCAACATCGTTTTGCGCTGAAGAGTACAAGTATTTTGTTCTAAAGTACCGAGATCTTAAGAAGCTTCTTTAAAGATTAAACTATGTATCAATGAATAATTATATTAATCGTAACGAATACAATTTAGTAACGGTACTTAATATTTGTAATATATCGCTATACTTAGAATGTATGTAACTGTTTAAAATGCAACGGAAAAGGTCCCATACCTAAATCGCCGCTGGGTACGTATAGGTCGAACGCTGTACATAAGTCGTGTAAGATTGACGTAGATAGTTGAGGGAGATGGTTGTCCATTTGATCGTTGATGGATCAAACGAAGTTCAAACCGCTAAACCACATCTCCTTGTGTAAATTGTATTTACCTTTAAATAATAGGAAGGTAACCAAAGTGCCTGTTGGGAAGGATCATCCTTCCACCCATCAGTTCTCACGCAACCACGCCCCATCCCTGAAATACGCCTTCCAATCCAGCCCGCTGGATATACCGTCTTTCATCAAACCCACCACTCAAGACATCGTATCACTAACCTTGTTTCTCTGTCTGGGAAAATTGTATTTACTTATTTACCCTAATTTGTCTCATCTTCATCCACGCAACCCCTTCCTCCCGCGGCCCGACCGAGACCCTGGCTGATCTGATCACTATCTGATCTATCCGAGATGACGGAGAAGCTAATCCTTTCAACTCAGATAATAGTCTCTGGAATTATACCTTCACCTATAGGGACCTAGCTTTACCTAGCCACCAGCTACGTAGATACGTGTGTTCTTCGAGTTATAGTCCATTGTTGAAGCACAAGTAACTCGGAGGGAACATATCACACAATACACACTATACATGCCCGCGGTATGGATGGATTCAATTGCTGGTACGATAAATGAAGTCATAATGAACCCGAAGAACTTGTGGTATCAATTAACTTGATTAATGTGTAGATACACATGGAAAGTGAATCCTGCATCTAACATCTTGAGTCTAGCTTGCACTGAATAAACCGTTGTAGGTGACAGATAGAAACTTTAATAGTTCGATTGTCCAACCTTGCCC
>JBAMJV010009382.1:25000-44706 GCA_037951105.1 Echinarachnius parma
CAATGGTTTGCAATATTGGACATTTCTTTGAAAACACTCTGGTATGCAAATGGACAGGTCCAAGGTATTATCTTAGCCCGTACGTCACATCATTCGCATACATCATTAGATGATAGGTATTTTCAATGGATACATCATAGTTTATTTCTATAAATCTATTTCGATGTGTGTATCTATAATGGCCTTTTCATTGTAAATGATTACCAGTGTTGTATAACACTATACTTCATCGGTTTATCGTTTTATCATAATTAATATGGACTGTGACGTACGGGATAAAATGAGAAAGTACTGTCCAAATATGCAAGAATGCATTGTACATACTCTACATGTCCTACATCTATAAGCTATAATTTGTTCGCGAAAACTTACCCTTGGTTTCGACAAGAAATACATGAGCCCATTCCTGCTCCACGATTGCGATCAGGTCAGGTCAATAATCCATTTAGCAAATACTTCATCATTTGCATCCATGGCATAATAATGCTACAAATTTGATAACCTTTAGACAAAATATGTTATGTTTTACACGTTTTTGTGTCATGTATGTGGAACAACGAAACATAAATAATGCAATATTGTGTATAACTTAGAATATATATTTTTTGATATGTTTTATGTGGATAATTTATTATGTGGAGCAACGATAAATAAGTGATACATTATGTTGTATAACATAACACAAAACATGTTAAGTTTATATTGATTTCAAATGAAATTGAAATCATGTGTGGCAGCTTTTTATAACTTGCAGCGTAAGTTCTTTCGATTCCTCTTCTTATCATGTGATGTCAATATTCACAGAAACATACCCTCGTCATTGTTTCGTATGCTTTATAAAAACGACATATTTTGATTATTCGTTGAGCTCTGTTCCAATGAAATAAACATGATCAATGAATGTGAAGGCAGGTTAAACGGAAAAGGGAATTGTTGACATGTGTCTCGCTGCAACCCAGACCTAGCGACCCTTCACTCATCGCCCATACCCCTCCTAAGAGTCCCAGTTATCCGTCTATTCCTCTGGAGAGGGGTAACCATCCCCCATCCCACCCTCTGAGTTTTACCTCACTTGCTTCGTCACCACGTGGCAGCGCCTTTACCGATTAAAGACTCGCTGCTTTCTTTGTTCCAATAATAATTGAAGCAGAATTATCAGCGTCATAATTAGATGCCTGATTTAATTTTACCTTATCTTACTTCGTGTTTATACATTTATTTTAAGTTTGACCCAAGTCTTCCTGTGCAGAGATTACAGACGTTACCATATGATACAAGACTACAAATAAAATTAATACAGGGCGAGCTACACCATCATTTATATGCTATGTTCATACTGGGTTGAATAACTCACTGGAAACACTTTAATTATTTATATTTGCACATTTAGCCTTGTATCATAAGAGTATTCACTTAGCTATTAAACAAAGATACGTGACAACTGTCTGGGTAAAAATATACCTTGGTTATAGTAGTTATGAATGAAGTACGCACCATGTATTGTATCTGCGCGTTACAATGGCAGTTGGAATCATACTTATGTAGTTACATCACGGTTTCGAACAGACTGCTTTGATATATCGTTACCAGTGGTTGTCTTGTGAGTATTTTCAAATATAATGTATGCTATGAATAACATAATTGACGTATGACTACATTATGATTGATTTTATTTTTGGAGAAAAGTATATGATTCAATTTTGCATGTAAATTATATCGATTAATTGCAGTTATATATACGATCAGATTTCGTTTATTCTGAACTTATTCTGAACACGTTTACCAGCGTTAACCCAACATTAATTGAATGTACCTGCACAATATACTATCAAATGATAACGCAATCGATTAGTATAGCACCTTATATGATTAAAAATAATTTCTAAGCAAGTGTTTGTATGTTTCCTGTAAAATATTCAATCCAGTCGTGTGTTTTTTTTACAGCATCTAAATTTATTGTACAATTTATTGGTAAATATAGTATATATTTTAAATGATAAACTGGTCGAAGCAAAACGTTGACAATTCATTATAATGATAATTGCGTTTTATCGTACAAACACTGCCGCGAGTGAAGGAAAGGTGCATTGTGTTAAGCAAGATTAGTATTTGTTTCTGTTATCTTTTTATGTTAATAATTTGATATTGGTTCCCAACAATCATTCGTATATCTCATCTTAGGGGGGATATGACAAATAGTAGGTGTGACACTTTTCGAGCACATATTTTCCAACATACATGTCAAGATAATATAAAGAGGGAGAGATCAGACGGCCCTAAGCAACCTAACTGTACTGCAGCCCTAAGGATCAAGATTGATACTGATATGATACCTGTATTTGTAGCCTGCAGGAGCCTTTAATTTGCTGCAGGAAAAACGGCTGATGAGCTGACACACAATACCATGTACATATTAGCGGCCAGTTCCGCCAACATGTGTTTCCAGGGTCCGTTATGCCCGCAAGACGGGAAATTCGTCTTGACAGCCCCAAACTTCATCGTAAGAAGTCATTGAAATTAATCTTACAATCATATTTTCTCTCAAGCAAGGAGTTTGCTTACATGCCCGCGGGGTAAGGTTTCACAACAGTCGAGAAATATTGTTTTAATTCCAGATCGGAATCTCTTTTTAATCGTCTAACAAAGAGGGAAAGTATTCCCTATTTTTTCTTTAATTTATTATTTAAATTCTTTGTCGCGAAATTTGCAGCGTTGCGTGTTTGACTTGTTGGTGACCGTTCAACAACCCGCAGAATTCTTATTTCATGCATCAATTCAAAACACAATGACTCATTCACAAACGTTATAGCAATTCTTTGACAATTGCGTCCAAAAGAAATTTGATACAGGTATGATAATACAATTTTTGTCTTCGTCTTTTATTATGAACTAGGTTAGCGGGTTAGACATGAATATGATGAAGAAAATTTGAATTAAAATACATGAACAAGCAATCTCAAGACCCTTATAACCCGTGATCGAATGTAGGTTGAGAGTAATCACCTCATGGACACTGTCTATGTGTTTTATCCTGTATGTTAGACAGTTACAACAGCGAAAAGAACTTTCTTATATAAGCCTACGTGAAAATCAACATGACTGTCTAGTAAACATTCCATATTCCCTGACGGTTGGCAGAACATTTCCCCGGAATTTGTACCCATTCTCCTGGTCTCCCTGGAAAACCCAGATCTTTAAAAACACATGAATAAACATTAATTTCATTATTTGATTTGCGTTGTCTTTTTTAATAGATGAACATCTAATACAAAATCAAATAATACATTTACTCTGCATTGTGTCTCAAAATCATGTCGATTTTTGCTATTAAACTTGATGATGTCAACATTCCCCATGGAGATCTTTCAAAAAATATGGTATGAACTGGCTATCACCGAACTGATGGTATCATACGAGTGATCCTAATTTATAATCAGGATTATTTTACTGGTGAATCACACAATACTGTAAGTCACTGTAAGTCAGATAACCTTTATCAATAAATTGATCACATTTTGATTAAATGATTGTGTCCTCTATAGTAAGGTGACATCGTGCATGAAGATTTAAACTGCAAAAAACAAGTTAGAATTATAAATTTATCAATAAAGTTATCGTTATCAGTAAAGCGCAAAATTATAATAATAATTTACTCCGTATGCAATTTAAAATATACCAAACTGATTAAAATCATTATACATCATACATACGAAACATATACAAAGAAACATTGTGTATGAAATAAATGTGTTCGACCAATGTATTATCGCAAGACATGTATACGATAAAAGGGGGGTTTTACAGTTCCAACGGCGCTAAAACATTTTATATACGAATGTTTTAATGATCTTAAATTCCAAACACATTTTGTATATCGGAAAATAATTCTTTAATCAAAAAATGTATTGAGAACTAATAAAATAATTTCTCCCTTTAGTTCGTTTTATTATTATTAATTGTATTAACCAAAGTAATTCAATTTCGTATTTGTTGTCTTGAGTATTAGTTTTGTATTTTGTGATGTATATTTTTAATAATTGTTTCTGTTATTTGACCTTTAAACAAATGTTTAGGTGGACCAAACAGAAATACTAAATGTTTTAGTATAAGGAATGTCAGTGATTTCATTAATCAATATAATAGTATTATTAATGAGAAGATGTGTACACTCTAATCTAAATACACATTTAGATTTAGTAGGCGGGAAATGATGAGTAAATCTTTGTGTGAAATGGCAATGAAATGTGTCTGTTGCTGATTGAGCGAGTAAAGATTTTGTCCTGCGGCCACGCGCCCGATAGATCAGTTAGCTGTCCCGCCGCCATGATCGATATGAGGTTAACACAGCAGATCATGTGCACGATGTCTACTACACGAACAAACAATAATTGCCTCACTTTCCAGCTCATCCCCTAACACCCCGCCTACTACTGATGGCTGCTTAGACGCAACCTGAGAGCGGTTTGCCCCGTGACGGTCTACGGTCGTGGCGCCGTGCGGCTTGCGTGGAAGGTGGCTCTACTGTAGCGAAGGGTTTCTAGTTGAAACATCTGGGCTCAGACACAAGCATTTCTTCATATTTACTTCGGAAATCTGACGAAATATTCAATATTTAGGGGCCCTAAAGGGTGTTCTGGCGCTCCTTAGTCGATAGTCGTATGTAGGGTGGAATTAGGACGCTAGAAAAATGAAGAATAACATAATACTGGAAGAGGAAACTTTGGTTATCTAGCCGCTTGCATGAAATGGTTACATTGATTTTCAGCGAGACATGAGTAGGGTATATGCCCGTCGCATCGGCTCTGTAATGGGTGTTCCTCCCGCCTTATGCCTCGGGTACTCACGGAAATGCATAACTCATATATTTTAATGCTCTATTTTGCCAGTGGTAACTGTTTCCCCAAGATCTCCCAAAAGTCTAAACCATTAAAATACCTCGGAGACTAATATTATTGATAATGTCCAAACCCTCCCAAAACAAGAATCGCCTAAAGACACCATGCATAATTCACGAGCTTTCTAACAATCCACAGGAAAGCAATCTGAATTGTATAGCAGATTCTTCCAGACAAAAAAAAAAAAATCTTAAAAGAAGGTTATCGATTGCCGCCAATGACATACTACTAATAAAAACACTTCTTAGAAACATGAGGATAATAATTCTTTTCACAAAATCTCTTTTTATCAGAATATTAGTTTCTTGATTATCAGAATAGAAAGGAAAGAGATCATTAAAAAGGTTGTAATGTTAATAAATTATTACGAGATTTGCAATAATCTCATTTATAATTATCATGATAAAAATAATTGAAAATACAAATGTTCATAATATTCATAATAAATACATAAACCTTCGGTTATTCCAACGACAGGAAACATGAAAAATGAACAACAACTTATCATTGTAATGAAATCCTAATTTTGACAGTACTTTGTACATTTATATATGGGATACATTAGAATCAATAATGGTAATATATGATAATGATAATGATAAAGATAATAATAATAATAATAGTAATAATACAAATAACAATAATAGTAATAATACAAATAACAATAATAGTAATAATAATAATAATGATACTGATAATAATGATAACATTACTACTACTACTAATAATAATAATAAATCATTTATAGAGCGCGGAAACTATGTATATATATTCTACCGCGCATATTAATATTAATACCCATGGTCATCAGGTACATTTCAAACCCACACAATGATATTGCATACTTTCTCATACTTTCTCTAATGAAAAACAAATGATAATAATTATTATATCCCTCATAAGATCGTTTTACCATTGTATTTGACAAATGATAGTTTTGGACAACACGCGCAATCCCCGCGCAATCACTTGACCGGGCTGTTAGCAAAAAATTAACACTAAAAGTTCGTTACGCGTTCGTCCCATAGATCATGTGTTTAAGCAAAATGCACACGCGATCAAATTTGTGCAGTGCTCTATGGCGCACACGTTCTAGTCACGTGATTGCCATTGCTGGTAAAAACTAACACCCTAGGAAGAAGAACGCCAAGACAGCCAATAAGCACATCCGTGGGAGCGTTAGCACGCATTCATTGCGTAAGTGCGCAACTGCCAGCGCGTTGGTGCGCACTCGGTTTTGCGTCTTTGTGATTGTATGCGCAAAATAACAATGACTTTAAGCGTATTAGATGCGCCCAGGTTCTGGAGGCTCATCTGGCTTCATTAATGTCGATTGATTTTTATATCAAAATTTACAAGCGATTTTATGAAATATTCAAGAGATTTTCACTTATTTTGCTATAAGCTGAACACAATCACTGATATTGATGAGTGATATAAAACAACTAACGAATGTGCTTGATTGTGATAGGCAATCTATTACCTCGGTGGGCTCAAAATGACTATTACCCTCAGCTACGCTTCGGGTAATAATCATTTTGAGCCCACCTCGGTAATAGATTTGACTATCACAAGAAGCCCATTCGTTAGTTGTATATAATAACAATAATAATAATAATAATAATAATAATAATAATAATAATAACGTTAGAACCATCCTTAGGGCGAATGCTATAAAAATCAACCTTAGGGGGAATTTAAGAAATTTGCTGATTTAAGACAATTAACCATCATATTTCCATATGTTCTTCATGAATTAGATACTATTTGATTATATGCACAATTCTGAAATATTTGTTTGAGATTCAGAATGAACATAACAAACATAATTATTTTGGTTGCTTGAAAAATTCCCCTTAAGGAAAACCAAGCACTCGGTAGACGTTAAGGGGAATGTTTATATTTCCCCTTAAGGAAAACCAAGCACTAGGCCGATCGTTAAGGGGAATAATGTTTATATTTCCCCTTAAGGAAAACCAAGCACTATCTTTAAGGGGAATGTTTATATATCATCAAGGAAATGCTCTAAACAACGTCTTAACACCATCTTCAATGGCCTGGTTGGAGCAAGGAGTTATGAGTTAGCTTGGTTGGAGCATCTACGGTAACGAATATCATGAATCTTGATTTTTAAGCTGAATAATGAACTGAATAATGACACCGACTAGCTGCCAGCCGACCTACGTAGTCCCACACACTACATCGTGAGTTAGTACGTACATGTATATGCAATACAATACGTTGATCACGCAAAGTGCATGTTTTTTCAGTTGACTCGTATGATATGAATTTACGTCCGTTTGCATTTGAATAAACTTTTAATATTGATCATCATGGCCGACACTGTTAATGTGACAACAAATCTTGACGATTCTTACGATGTTGAAACTGAAATCATGAATACACCTGCAAGTGCAAACACAAGAACATCAAAACGAACTGCATCTGCATCCACAAGCCAGAAGATTAAAGGGAAAAAGTCTTCAAAAAAACAACCCTCAAGCCAAAAGAAATCAGACAAGTCAAAACCAAGCTTGAACTGTGCGCAGTCTGATTTCTCGGGTTTTATAAAGCAACTACTACAGTATACTGACTTCACAAATCTACTACAGAATTGTGTAGCAAAGATTGTCGCAAACACAATCGTTGAAGTGAAGGAACATCTCTCTAAACGCATCTTAGAAACCGAAAATAGACTTGAAAATCATGATGGAATTCTACTAACCATGCAGAACTCACTAGATGAGAAAGCCCAAGAAGTGAAAGCCTTGTCAAAATCAGTCGGCGAGATGAAAGACCACATCGATGCCATGCAGAACACGTTACATGATGCAGAACAACATAATCGACGGAACTCCATCAGGCTGTATGGGGTTCCAGAAGCGGTCGGAGAAAACACTGACCGAGCTGTCATCCAAGCGCTCAATTCAAACCTTCCCTGCTCACTCTCGCCGGATGACATCGAAAGCAGCCATAGATCGGGGAAGCCTCGTGTCTCGGGTCCTGGAAGTGGAAACAAGACATCTAAGCCGAGACCCATTCTCATCAAGCTGTGCTCCTACAAGAAAAAAAATCGAAATCATGAAAGTGAAGAGAATAATCTGAAGAGAACCGGCCTATCTGTACATGAAGACCTTACTAGCAGGATTGTATACAATAAATTGATACATTTTGTTGATAAACACAATATTTTATACAGTAAACAATTTGGATTTAGAAAAGGATATAGTACTAATCATGCCCTCATTGATTTTACAGATAAACTTGCCAAAGCCTTTGAGCAAAAAGAAACAGTTATATAGGACTTTTTTTAGATTTGTCAAAGGAATTTGATTGTATTGATCATTCTATTTTATTACAAAAACTTAATTTTTACGGAATAAGAGGTATCGCATTAAAATGGTTTCAAAGTTATTTAAGTAATAGGACACAGTATGTATGTATAGATGGTCATAATTCACAGTATAGAAATATTTCTGTTGGTGTACCTCAGGGATCTAACCTGGGACCTCTTTTGTTTTTGCTTTATGTTAATGATTTGCAATATGTAAGTGATGTTTTATCTGTACTTTTGTTTGCTGATGATACTAGCCTATATGTGTCGGGTAAAGATTTAGAACATTTAAATGATGTAATTAATGTAGAAATGGGTAAAGTGCAATCATGGTTTATAGCTAATAGACTCCAAATTAATTACAGTAAAACATGTTATATAATATTTAGACCACATCATTTAGATATTAATGAAGATTTGATAAATATTCAATTAAATGGGGTTGTAATAAAGCAAGTAAAATGTACTAAATTTCTTGGTGTATTTATAGATGAAAAATTAAGTTGGAATGAGCATATTAGTTATATTTCTTTAAAGATTTCGAGAATAGTTGGAGTATTAAATAATTTGAAATATATTTTGCCTTTGCGAATTTTAGTGAATATATATAATAGTATGGTTTTATCATATTTAAGTTATTGTAATATTGTATGGGGCAATTGCTCATTTTATTTATTGAATAGATTGTTTTTATTACAGAAAAGGGCTGTCCGTGCGATTACTAAATCACATTATTTAGCACATACACATGATTTATTTTTGAAATTGAAAATATTAAATGTATATGACATAAATAAATTGCAGACTGCATGTTTTATGTATTCATATTTCAAAAAATTATTACCTCCCCTTTTTGATG
Source organism: Echinarachnius parma (assembly GCA_037951105.1). Classification (NCBI taxonomy): domain Eukaryota; kingdom Metazoa; phylum Echinodermata; class Echinoidea; order Clypeasteroida; family Echinarachniidae; genus Echinarachnius; species Echinarachnius parma. The sequence goes on from JBAMJV010009382.1 coordinate 34,089, forward strand.
GATATTTTAAATATAATAGGGATGTAAATGTGTATAAAACAAGGAACTCACATAAAATATATACTCCGTTCTGTAAATATAAATTTTCTAGATCAATTATTAGTTATCAAGGTGCGATAGTGTGGAATGATTTGCCTGATGAACTCGAACAGTGTCCAACTCTAGGTAATTTTAAAAGGAAGTATAAAGGATTATTGAATTATACGTTATTACAATAGATCCATAATTTAAACGTCTACTTTTTACGTGTGTTTTTTTAATTAATTTTGATATTTATTTCAATAAGTTGTAAAGGGAAAAGGCCTTGACAGGCCAATGGCCTTTGCCTTTCCCTCACATCCTCTACGGCTTATTATTATGATTTTATCATGTCCTTGTATAGCTGTGTGTAGATGTTTTAGATGTTTGTTTATACTCTTGAATACTGTTTTCTATACTGTTCCCTATGTATATATATTTTGATGTATATTTTGATGTATTTTTAATGTGATGTGAAATAAACTGAACTTGAACAGTTGAACTTGAGAATAATTTCATATTTCCCCTCTTAGTGAAAAGTGACCATAAGGGGAATAATAAGTTCATATTTCCCCTCTTAGTGAAAAGTGACCATAATGCCCGGCGCAGACAGAGCCGACTCGACTGGTTGTCATTCCGATCGGCTCAGTTTTCAGTGCCTCGCGACACATATTTTGCCAGTCGAGAGACAGTCGGATGCCAGTTGGGGCCGATTCAACACGATAAATCTGCTCCGACCGACCGGGCCCAACTCTAGCCTGATTAAAACCAGTCGGATCGGGTCGAGTCGGCTCTGTCTGCGCCAGGCTTAAGGGGAATAATAAGTTCATATTTCCCCTCTTAGTGACAATAATGCATGTTTATATTTCAATTATATTGTATTATTTATAGTATGTATGTTTTGAAGTTCAATGTACACTGATCCTTTCAGCACTGCTGCTGATCAGTTTGAAATGTATACCAAAATAAATAAATAAATAAATATTTCCCTCTATAGTGACAATGCATCTCATATTTCCCCTTCGATCATGACAGGGAGAACAATAAGTAGGCCTACACTTGGCATTTAGTTCAAGTTCAAGTTCAATACAACATATATTTCCAAATATTTTCAGTAACAAACATTAACAAAACAATATAATTGGAGGTGAACATCTCTAAAAGCACAGCTTGAATAGAGAGCACCTAATTAAAAAACATTATCAAGAACCTTATAGGTTTTTAAAATCATCACTTTATTAGTCAAATTTCGTCAACAAAATAAAAAGAAATACATAACCCAGGACACTGGCATATAATTGCCAGCGCAGGGCAGTAAAATAGTATAATGAACAACATTAAAATTAAATTATTGAGAATCATATTTCAACATAGTATATAATTTGGATAAATAATTCAGCGTAATAGTAAGTAAGTGTAATGGAAAGTAAAATATAATATAATATATATATCTAATAATAGCTCCAGATAATAGTAATAATAATTTAAGTGCGATATCAAGTACATTGTAATCTGCCAGTTCCTAGGTGACATTAGAATGCAATTATTTAAATTCATATTTCAATAGTAACATAGTATATAATTTGAATAAATAATTCAGCGTAATAGTAAGAAAGTGTAATAGAAAATCAAATATAATAACTTTTTAGAGAATATCAAAATAGAATAATTCAGAGTAATGTATCAAATAATCAATAAGTCAAGATAATAATAAAGATAATTTAAGTGCACTAGCAAGTATACTGTGGCTAACAATGTGATCTGGACCTTCACAAGCTAGCATATACCAGAACCCTACCGCGGAAAGAGACGCAGCCAATTATAATCCACAGATCTCGCGTTCAAAAATGTGCAAATCTAATTGGACAGAACGCGCACAACTGGGTAACTGACAAAAACATCACAAAAGGGTTCTGAATTATGTACCAAAAGAAAGAGAAAAGTATACTGCAAAATATGAGCCCTCATTTGTCACAGTTAAATGTTGCGACGGCTCATACATTGTAGGAATTATTTTAGGCAAAATAATCTGAGAATTCTCAAATTGGCAACATAAACAGATTGAAGATCATTATTTTAGGTGCAAATTGGCAACGTTTTAGATTGGAAAGGATTGCCAAATGTGCATATTTTTATTTTGTCTACACAAAACATCAAGTTTCTTCTATTGCCAATTTGATGATACAATAGAGATTTATTTCCTTTTAGAAATAAATATAATGTGGTCTTCGTTCTCAATGGGTTAAAGGGGAATCCATCGCTGAGTACAAATGTACCTATTATGACAGTCGTTTTCTAATTTGTTGGTCTGTAAGATTTCACTCAGAAATGTTCGAGAAAAGGAATAAATCCCCTTTTTCCCAAAGTCTAAGTTACAAATCAAGACATAAAGAGTTTTTATCTTAACCAAAATTTACTTGATTTATTTGGTTATTAAGTGGGATTATTTTGTATGATTGCCTGCACTCTCTCATATTAAAACTACATGTACTTGCAAAACTCCCAGCTTCCTTCACCAACAAAATGCTTTAAATATCTCAACGCAAAAGACTAATAATCGACTTCTTTACTTATAGACAAGTGGCTATCTAAAATTAATGTAATACATGTATTACAGAGTGTATTAATACATGTATTACAGAATGTATCAATACATGTATTACAGACTGTTTCAGTAAGTATACCACACAACTGAAATGTAAATGAACAAGTAATAATCACATGTTCCCGATTTAAATCAGAAATTGGTGAGCAATGCTCTTTAACAAACATGGTATATCAAAATGTTGTGGTTCTTTTAACTTGTAGAAAGAGATCAAATCGTTCATCAGAACGTTCTCCAGCATTTTCAATGAAATTATGCCTCATAACTGCTTTCCAGTTTAGGGGTATTGCAGAAATTAATGAGTAGTATTGAATATAGGGAACTTATCCGAACCTGTTCATCATAACTTAAGAACGAGCCATTAGCATTGTATATATCTCTCAAAACAATTACACCATTTTCAAACAAATTTCTCATGAAGATATAGAGGAAAATTTAGATGGGCAAATCACTTGGAACACTCGGTTTTCATTGATTTACAAATCATCCATTGATAACAGCTTAAAGGGGACCACCAGGCAAAGAACAACACATTATTATATGTTTTGGTACCGTTTTGTGATATCAAATAGATACCCAACATTTTGCAAGGGGTTGTGTAATTCATAAACAAAGCAATTAATTTCCACCACTTACGGAACCACTGCTATTTACTGGTTCCATACGGGCCAACCATTTGCGAGTGCGCTAATGCAGCTATTCATTATATGTTTTGGTACCGTTTTGTGATATCAAATAGATACCCAACATTTTGCAAGGGGTTGTGTAATTCATAAACAAAGCAATTAATTTCCACCACTTACAGAACCGCTGCTATTTACTGGTTCCATACGGGCCAACCATTTGCGAGTGCGCTAATGCAGCTATTCACGCATAGTTTGTAAACGATAGATTCCCGGGCGATTCATTCGCTCTGCACACGTTGCAATTCACCGCACACATAGCAGTCTGCGTAATTCAGACCGCATGAACGCATGCTTTAGAATGGTGATGCGTTTCCAAGTATTTTTTTTTCTTCTGGAAACATATTTTTGTGAACTTGTTGATGTAATGGAATACTCCAGATGTTACCTATAAATCTTTAATAAGAATATGATTTTTGGGTGGTGGTGGAACTTTCAATACAAATTTCTTCATAGGATAATCTCAACAAACAAATTTGTATTTAAGATAGGAGTAAAATCGTCCCCAATGTGTAACTGTTGCAACATTCATATTTACAAACAATTACTCATCTTTTTCTTAAATGTGTACCGTAACAGTGATCTCTTTTTGGAAAGACCTGAATGAATGGTTGATAGTTAATAGGATAATGAATGAATATTTCACTCACTCTGATCTATGTTTTGGAGTAGTAATTTCAAAAGACATTTCTCTTATTAAAGGGTACCACCACCCAAAACTAATATTTGTATAATAGAAAGGTAACATCTTTAGTATTCCATTCCATCAACAAGTTCACAAACATATGTTTGCAGAAAAAAGAAAAAAAATGGAAACCGCATCACCATTCTAAAGCATGCGTTTATGCGGTCTGAATTGTGTAGACTACCGCGGGTGCAGCAAGCGAATCGCTCGGAATTATATTGCCTACAAACGTACGCGTGAGTAGAATTGGCGCACTCGCAAACCAGGAACCAGGAAATAGTAGTGGTTCCGTAAGTGGTGGAAATTAATTGCTTTGTTTATGAACTACTCAACCCTTTGCAAAATGTTAGGTATCTATTTGATATCACAAAACGGTACCAAAACATGTAGTAATGTGTTGTTATTTGCCCGGTGGTCCCCTTTAAAGGCATATATGCGTGGGTTAATAGACGCGTGGATCCATCTTGCGCACTTTTACGCACGGTACGTTATCCCCATTTGCTCAGTTATAAGTAGCGATCGCAAACTGTCCCGCTTCCGAATACCCGAGTCAAAAATTCATAAAAAATAGTCGCGTTTGGAATGTTTGTACTAGTCGAATGGAGATCCATCAGAGATGTTTACGAGCGAAAATATCACGTAACACGCTTAACCGCAACCGACTTCAAAGTGCCGCCGTTTGATGCCTAGGTGACAGCGTGAGAAATTTGTTTGCTGCATGCAATTTCATAAGAAGGCCTTTGTTCAGATATTTCGAAGCACCTCTCTTCGATCGATCCAACACAAATCGTGAGTTTACCTCGAGAGATTACGGTGGAGTCGAGTTGGAATTTGCTGACTACCCTTTATAACCCACGCATATATGCCTTTAATATAATTTTACTCCGTGCGAAGAAATATATATACAGAATGTATCAATACATGTATTACAGAATGTTTCAGTAAGTATACCACACAACTGAAATGTAAATGAACAAGTAATAATCACATGTTGCTGATTTAAATCAGAAATTGGTGAGCAATGCTCTTTAACAAACATGGTATATCAAAATGTTGTGGTTCTTTTAACTTGTAGAAAGAGATCAAATCGTTCATCAGAACGTTCTCCAGCATTTTCAATGAAATTATGCCTCATAACTGCTTTCCTGCTTTCCAGTTAAGGGGTATTGCAGAAATTAATGAGTAGTATTGAATATAGGGAACATATCCGAACCTGTTCATCATCATAACTTAAGAACGAGCCATTAGCATTGTATACAGGGTGGCCCAAAAAAAAACGGAACGGGTCACTTCCCGAATTATAGTAACAAATGTATTGTGTCCATCGGATAGGGTGTCTTTTCAAATGAACAACGATACCAAGAACAGTCAATTTGGTCGTGTAGTTTTTGTTTTAGGGCGCTGTGAGTGACACCATGTCAGGTTCTCTTTTTTGTCAATTTTTACCGAGCCAGTGCTTGATAGATCGCACGTACTGCCTTTCATATCGTTCAACGAGGCGCGCCATTGTTAGTGTGCACTCAGCCGTGTGCCGAGAGAATCGGCGTGTTCGTTGAATGGTATTACCTCCATCCTTGTATCCTTGGTTGGCTGCGTGTTGATCGGCACCCAGCGGGTAGAGAAGCGGTCGGCGCGTTTCACGATATAACCTGTGATAACGGATCGCTAGGTGGACCAAAACCAGCCTTGTTTTCAGCCAGTACCCTGAACTCGTACTGAGCTCCTTCCTTCAGGTCTTGGACGGTGAACTCGGGGTTGAGGATATTCTGCGTCGTGGCGGGCATCCAGCGGAATCCCATGGCCTCCTTCTTCTCCACGATGTAGTTGGTGATGCGCGCGCCTCCGTCAGATTCTGGAGGGCTCCACTGCAGGGTGATGGTTGTCTTGCAGATGTCCGTGACCTTGGGTGCGGATGGTTTACCAGGAATATCTGGAATATATCAACAGTCAGGTGATTAAGTATTGATGAGTGGGGATATTAAATAGAATTTGGACTACTGAGCTTAAATAATGCAAATTTAAATTGTTTAAAACCATTAGTCACTGAAGCATCCTTGCATATGAGGCAATCCCCATTCACCACACGCTATATACAAATTGCAATATATTTCCAATAATAATAATATTAGCTTGATATAGCGCTTAATATGACGTACTCAGACTTCTCCATGAGTCCGGTGACCGTGAAGATGGCCTCGGTGGTCGGAGTGGAGTTCACCGGCGTCCAGCGAAGGGCAAGTCGCTCCTTCTTCTGGACGAAGTAGCCAGTGATCGGAGAGCCACTGTCTTCTGTTGGTGGTCGCCACTTGAGGGTCACTGAGGTTGCGTTAACGGCAGTGACTTGTGGCTTGCTTGGAGCATGCGGCACATCTGTAAAGTAATTAATTTGTCAAAGTAAAATTAAAATCTGATGTAAATTTGCACAATTACAATGTAATTGACCCTATAAAAAGCATATAATAATACTAATAATAACTATAAATTTATAGCGCGAGCACATCTGTCATTAGACACTTGTGGCGCACAGTAGAGTCGACTAGGGGCACCCTGATGATGTTAACCGCTCATATAGAATTAATGATGACAAAGCAATGATCAGTGATAATATATTTATCTGTTCGTGATACAAAATCAAGCATAGGATTTAATTCAAGGGTTCCATATTTCTTTCTTGGTACTTTTGTACATAAGCACTTATCATTAGCATTGTATCACATTACTCACTTTTGTGAGCAAAATAAGGTCCATTTTATGGCCTTACCATATGGAGGCTTGACCAGCACAGACTCGGTCGACTCGCTGGGCTGTCCAAATCCTCTCTTGTTCTCAGTTACCACCCTGAACTCGTACTCAGACTTCTCCATGAGTCCGGTGACCGTGAAGATGGCCTCGGTGGTCGGAGTGGAGTTCACCGGCGTCCAACGAAGGGCAAGTCGCTCCTTCTTCTGGACGACGTAGCCAGTGATCGGAGAGCCACCGTCTTCTGTTGGTGGTCGCCACTTGAGGGTCACTGAGGTTGCGTTAACGGCAGTGACTTGTGGCTTGCTTGGAGCATGCGGCACATCTGTAAAGTAATTAATTTGTCAAAGTAAAATTAAAATCAGATGTAAATTTGCACAATTACAATGTAAATGAGCCTATAAAAAGCATATAATAATACTAATAATAACTATAAATTTATAGCGCGAGCACATCTGTCATTAGACACTTGTGGCGCACAGTAGAGTCGACTAGGGGCACCCTGATGATGTTAACCGCTCATATAGAATTAATGATGACAAAGCAATGATCAGTGATAATATATTTATCTGTTCGTGATACAAAATCAAGCATAGGATTTAATTCAAGGGTTCCATATTTCTTTTTCAAGAACTCTTTCTAACCTTACACAAGACTGATCCATCAATAATTGATGCTTAAATTATACTTTTTCCAACGTGTTCAAGACTTTTTTGGTATACATCTAGCAGGCATAGACCCCAGCCAAAATGTTTTCCGAACCAATGCTGAATGAATAGAACAGTAACCAAAATACTGATAAAGTAAATTCACAAAATATGTGGAGAAGCTTACCGTAAGCAGGCTTGGCCATGTTGGTCGGCAGATTCTCCCCTATTACAGGTGTGTGAGTGAGGCATGGATTGTAGCCCTGTTTACAATCCATGGTTGTCGATGCCCATGTGAGTCAGATGGTAACTGCACATGGCGATGTCAAAGAGGAGGTAGAAGGCGAAGGTGTTCTTTGGATGAGAGGTAGAAAGAGAGTAGTGATGTTTTGCCAAAAGTCAATGTACCTGACATGAAGAGAGCTTGGAACAAAGAGACAGTTATCTGGGCGAAAGTAAACGCTAGGCCAGAGTAAGGAAGTGGTTCCAAGTTGTTTTGTTAACATCGGTCTAGCTTTTCCTCTGAAGTGGATGAGTTACCAAGCTGGTATCGATGGTTTGTTGTACATGCATGGCTAGTCTGATGTTCAGACTGTGAAGCGAGTCCCTACAAGCTCATCCCATCCAGTTATGTCCTGAGGTTGCACAGCAGTGGCCAGTATCTGCAGATGAAGAAAAAATAAACAAAATAGTGCCCATTAAATGCAATCAGCAGACAAAGGAAAGAGCGAGCTCAACATTTTGCATGTTAACTATGCAATTCATAAAGATATCACCCTGCCGCTTTATTAATTTTAGTCTAGCATATCTTGGAAGACTGTATGGAATGATCAAGTAAACTGCTAATGACCTTGGATATTATCCAAGAAATTGCTCATTATCATAATCTCCTACAGTTCACAATATTTTTTTTATAGAATAAATAATTTGTGGACACTTGTCAATGATTGGTTTAACTAAAAATAATTATTATTAAACAAAATAACAAACAAGCTACAAAATAAAAAATTTAACAACAGAAAAAGCAAATAAGGAACAGGGTTGTATAAAGTGAATGATAATCTTTGTTAAATTCAACTAAATTCAACTAGGACTTTCAAATTTACCTCGTTATAAACGGCCAAATTAATAACAAACATTTAAATGAACGTCTGGGACTAGGCAATAGAGAACATGTATTTGTACATGTTCAGCATAGCATTTTAATCCTGTTATCTGACACAAATTCTGAGCTTATAGAATAAAATCGTGTATTGTATTAGGGCAATTCCAAGCAAACATTGACATAACCACTGAATTTTCAAATTCGTTGTACCATAACAAATTTGGTATCAAATGAAAGCTAAAAGATTGAACTTTCCAAAAATGCATTTTGTTTTTGAAAAAAAAAATTGTAAACTATTATTTTATTGTTAATATATAGCATAAATTAATTTTCAGTTATTTTCACAAAACATTCCATTAAATAGTAAGCATAAAAGAACTGCGAAAAGGAGTTTTCATAAAATTTTATTTCAGTGTTGATAGGATCATTGCTTCAGTTTTTCAGATAAACATCGATTTCGTCATTTTCGCTCTTCGTTCCGCTTCAGTGACTGTCTCATTTACAGTCATCAATATGTCACGGCGTTACACTAAAAACAGATATTTTTAATATTTCTGGAAAAATATGAATGGGAATGAAATAATTTTTTGTTTTCTCTGTATTAGCCCATAGGGCTATAATATGCATGCTGAATAGCAGCATTATCTTTTACCACTTATTAATATAATCAATATCAATTTGGTCACGGCGTTACGTTTTGTGTAACGCCGTGATGCTACCTACTGGATTCCCATTGACATAACACAGTAGACATAATCAAATAGTGTAAGATATTTTTTGTAGGTATGCTTGGGCATTGCTCATGCTATAATTATATGAATAGGGTCAGTTGATAATGTTTCCATCTCAAAGTTACCCGAGTCATGTATGTGTATGGGTTGTACGTCCGTCTGTCTGTATGTGCATCTGTACATCAGTGTTCTTTTTTTTGCAATATCTCAAGAATCGTTGGATGGATTTCGTTCAAACTTTGTACAATCCATGTATTTAGAGGTACGGATTATTGGATATGATTTTGGTCCATGAGGTCAGAGGTCAAAGGTCAAAGGTCACATAGCTAACAAATATGCAAAAATTATATTATTATCAAGATAGTTTGAGAATCCTTGGAAGGATAACATGATAATAATACTGGTATGCGTCCAGTGAAGTATATGACCTGATTAGGGAATGGGATCATGGGAGGTCATAGGTCAACAGGTCAAAATATTGTTGTTTTTTGTTCTCACAATTAAGTTCCAGAATCAATGTTAGAAAGAGTACTGTAGGTAAAAGACAATTTTCTGAAACTGTTTGGGGCACAGGTCAAAGGTCACTCGGATAATTACCAATTCAAAAACGAACATTTACTAACTCTGAAATCATGTTACATGAAACAAATCACTTGCAAATATGCACTGTGCAGACCAAAAATTAAACATTTGTATGTTATTTTGAGAAACAAGGTCAAAGGTCAGATGTCAAAGGTCTCATATTTCATTGTTACATTTAAGTATGTATGTTGGTTTTAATATTTGATGGTTCCATTAACTAACTTCTGAAATAGACAAGAATTTCAATTATGTCCTAAAAGATTTTTTGATCAATAGAGGGCGCTGTGCTGCAAATTTGTGTCATGCAGATGATCATTTAATAGCATCTTGGTTATATCACCCATTCATCTAGTTCTTTATTGATTCTGGATCACTACATTAAAATTATATCATATTATTCATCTCTTTAATATCTCCCATATATATAACATGTACAATTCAGAGGTCACGGCGTTACAGTGCATAGTAGATATCATATTTACTATTAACTTTGGATTTTTTCTACATTTTTATTTGGATGTTCTAGCTTGATGTCTAGTACAAAGAATCAATGTGACAAAAGTGCAAAATGTTCAGGTAGTTCACAGAGTTTACTTAGTTTCTTAGCATGTAAGAAACCCATGTCTTTTTGCCATCACGGGGTTACGGCAGATATTGATATTCATAATTCATAATTTATTGGGAATTTTGGTTTTCTTTCCTATTGTAAATTATTGGTAGGATAGTGGTAACAGATGCATATCAAAAGTTGGTTCTAGATATTTAGATTTTATGAGTTATTTGGACTTTCATTGTGAGAAACACCCTCTGACCGTCACGGCGT
>JBAMJV010009383.1:0-61721 GCA_037951105.1 Echinarachnius parma
CGGCAATAACCCGACGTCCCATGCCAGTCACGTGTGAACCCTTGTCTCGAGAAAAATACGCAACTTTACGTCCTCGTAAGTCATGGTAACCGAAGAGCTCAAAAGTTTAATTTTGCCTGGATATAGTGTGGTTTGTTTAACACCCTCAGTAAATTTGGCACATAATATGTGTAATACGACATAGCCCTTTAATGAGTTAGTATTTAACATGTTAATGTGATTAAACATGACTTCCACTCACGAGCAAAGTCGACCACAAGGGGTGATGACGGGAGAGAAAAGATAATATCTCAAGTTAGTAATACTTAATACGCATAACTTAGCTGGCGGTCGGTAATCTCTGACGTTGGCTGGTAAATATTTATACAAAATAATAACAAAATAAAAATAAACGTATATGTGTTGCATGAAACAAAATAACCCAAACTGGAATGAAATTTGCATTCCGATCATTTTATGAGAAAAATAATCCAGCATTTACATCATAGAATATTTTGTTTCTGTTCTGTATTTTTTCTTAGGTATATGGTGAAATTAACATTTTGTATGGTAGGAAGATGGTAAAACACGAAAGGGTATTTAATGTTGAGTTGTGCCCGTTGCATTGTGCCCGATGTTGACAGTTTGAATAAACGTCCGACTTTGAATCACTAACACACGTATAGATTGATGTGTTCAAGGAAATTATCTTAATTGTGGACGTCAGGTGATAATTAAAGGTACACTTGAGTATTGGTACTTCCCCTAACAAAATTTGCAAGGTTTTTGGTTGATTTTAATTCCATTTGAAATCAAAATATTTTATTGATATATCGTCTAGCAAGGCGATATCTTGAATCTTGAAAAATACATAAAATGCTTATACACTTCTTTCAAAAAATGTCAAAAGAGGTTTTTAAATAGTTGTTGATGATATCTCTATTTAAACATTATTTTAAAGGGTACCACCACCCAAAACTAATATTTGTATAATAGAAAGGTAACATCTTTAGTATTCCATTCCATCAACAAGTTCACAAAAATATGTTTGCAGAAAAAAAAAATAATTGGAAACCGCATCACCATTCTAAAGCATGCGTTTATGCGGTCTGAATTGTGTAGACTACCGCGGGTGCAGCAAGCGAATCGCTCGGAATTATATTGCCTACAAACGTACGCGTGAGTAGAATTGGCGCACTCGCAAACCAGGAACCAGGAAATAGTAGTGGTTCCGTAAGTGGTGGAAATTAATTGATTTGTTTATGAATTACTCAACCCTTTGCAAAATGTTAGGTATCTATTTGATATCACAAAACAGTACCAAAACATGTAGTAATGTGTTGTTATTTGCCCGGTGGTCCCCTTTAACAAAACATCACATGCACAATTTTGCATGAAAACTGGTTGAAACCAATGAGTTTTTAGAGAGCGCCCTCTTGAGTTTTAACGGCTTTTTACTTAGTCGTTTGTAATTGTGTATACTTTTCGAGCATGGTGGAATTATAACTATTAGTTTGTAAAGTAATGTGCAGGTTTTGGTTACTAAAATTCAGTTTGACCAAAACTCAACTACCTCTTTAATCTTGAAGTTCAGTGAGGGGTGTTCAAATTCAGTGCTTCCTTTATTCGTATTTATCATCAAAATGATCTCTTGACACAAAGCCCGTTCATGACGTCACAAAGACGATGTTATTATCCTAGGGAAATTATGGATAAGTATCGTGGAAGAGGGGATGGGGTGGATTGGGGGGGGGGGGGGGGGTTGGGGGCAGGGAATCCCGTGAGGGAGGGGAGCCAGTCTAAAATACACACAGGAGTACAGAAGTGAGCTTGACAATAATATGAGAAAAAGAGAGAAGGAGGGGAAAGAGAGAGGAGGTGTGGGGGAGGGGGGGGGGGAAGGAGGGGGAGTAGAAGACGGGGGGTGGGGGGGGGGGGGGGGGGTGTTGTCTCTTATATCTACGCGACTGCCATGATAATATGTTTTCAAATTAAATTTATTTTGCAGTAGTTTCATAATCATGTGCTTGTCATTCAAGGCTAATTGTCTACCTGGCACATATTTTAGTTTTAGTTATATTGCAAAGGTTATCGGATTTGTTTTGCTGATCTTTCATGTCCCTCCCTTTGTTAACGCAATAGTTGATACTATACACCTGCTTGATAATCACACATGAATCTTAACAATTAAAGGGATCAAGTAACTGCGTTGGCATGTGCAGAAAGTGACGAATGGGTGGTATAATGTGTAGTTTTATGATCTGAAAATGCAAAGTGATATAATTGCTAACTCATTGCACTGACTTTATACAAAGTTAAGACTATCCAGTGGATAGTTAAACTCCAATATCTTCAAGCGTAAATATCTTTTCAACGAATGGGAAATTTGAAAAACCGAAACCCGTTCTATGCTTCTATTGGTAAAAACAAATGTATATACAACAATGTATGTGAGAACCATTATATTTCTGATGACGTTTTTTGGATTTGGACAATGTTACTAGATCCCTTTAACATTAGATTATGTTTACTAGTTGTGGAATTGCTAAAAACATATATTGCATATTACACTACAACTCATTTAAAACGAACTCTGTAATCAATGATATTTTGAAATCTTAATGTCCCATTTTAACTTAACTGTTTAGTTTTCAATATGCGTTATTTCGAAGAAATTTGATAACTTGCGTCTAAGATTGAATTAACTACTTAATTTCCTTTTCATGCTTAAGTCTAGATTTGTTTTTCCTCCTTCATCGTCTTTCATGGACCCCTTAATTCCTGTTTAGGGGCCTGGTTGGCCTCTGTGTCTAATTATCTTAAATTTGGTGAAGACAGAGGAAAATGTTGACTGAATCTTTTGAAGAATGTTGATCTACTTTTTTTATTTTATGAAACACGAACAAATGTGTTGTAATCTTGCGCAATCATAATCATACAAATTGAAAAATATATCTTACAAACTTTTTTCACTATTGCGTTAAATGTTCTTGATGTGGTTATCTAAATATAATTATATGCCTACAATTTCACAATGAACAGCCTTTTTGAATGCACGTTTAATGGAAATAAAGTTATTAGATTTTATTTGAACATGAAGCTTGCCATTTCTTCTCTTTCAAATTTTGTATAACTAAGTTGTTGTTAATTGTTATATATAAGATAAACAGCAGCAACAACACGATTTACAGGAAATGTATAACTATATATGCGTACCACTAGTTGAGTGTATGGATATTACAATCAGTAAGATACATTTATCATTATGTCAATTATCGTTTTCTTTTATAACTTTATTAGGCCAGGAAACATGTTCCAAACTTGTAACTAAATTCCGTTCTGAGGGCCCTTCAGGAATCAAGATTGTACACTTATCATATCAGTAACCAGTTGAACCACTTTAGGTTGAAAGATGGGTAGACATTATTACAGGAAATATCTTTTTCCTCTTAGTAATAATCTCCGAATATTATATCATGTCCTTGCCTAAAAGTTAGTAGTTTGTACAATTTTAGGTTTAGAGACCATAATGCAATGAATAAAGAAAATTAGTCCTACAAGATACGTTAAACATGGAATTTCTATACATGGAATAGTGATATTAATATATGTTTGTACTTCTCATTCTAAACACAATAAATAACAATGCCAATTATCCGTTGAAGAATTATACGTATAGTGTAAGATGTTGGTCATTTTGGAGACAAGATTATATAACGTATTTATGTTCAATAAGCAAAAACCAAAAACAAACCAGAAACAAAAATGCATTGCGGAAAGCTGCATGGTTACAAGTCTATCATAAAGTTTAAAAATCTATTTTATATCTAGTAACATTGTCCAAATCCACAAAACTTCATCAGAAATCTAGTGGTTCTCTAATACCTTGTTGTATTTGTAAAGCATAGAACAAGTTTATTTTTTCGATTTTCCATTTCGTTATAAAGATATTTATGATGGAACTTTTGTTTCTTTTTAACTATCCATTGGATAGTCATAACTGTGTACACAGTTAGTGCAATACACCCATTCATCACTTTCTGCACATGCCAACAAAGTTACTAGATCCTTTTAAGCTAAATAGCCCACACACAACAGAGAATAGGCCTGGCTAAAAGTTGTACTGGATATAATATGTAAATACTGTGCATTATACAGTTAAGCGTAGTGCCGCATATTTTTGGCGTTAAAATAATATCAATTACTCTAATTGTTACGTCAGTCTGATAAATGTGATGTGATTCATTGTCGAAAGCAATGACAAACACATCAGTTATAATAATGTCTTAGTCCGCGGACTGATTCATAATATCGATAGACACATTTTTGGCTCACAGAGTACAATTCGCCGCATAGTAATTAAGGAAAGGAAACAACGCCGTGTTAGAATCGAATTTGTTTCTAGGATCAACATCACGTAATCAAAGCATTTGTTTTTAATTCTCAAAGAAGCAACGACATAATTGTTTTTTGTTTGAAATAATCAATACAAGTTGCCGACAGTGATATCATAAAATATTCAATGACTTAAAAGTTTGTCAAAAGAAAAAATATGTTTGTACTCACCCGTAAATACAAGCAAACAAAGAGAACTCTTGAAACGTGTTGTCCTTCCTCGCTTTGTTTAACAGTTATGAAAATATCGTATTACCCATCCAAGTCGGACAACTAAATCATTTTTCTTCTTGCGTAAAACAGCAAAAGCATTATTATATATAAGTGACTTCTCTGACGTAATGATGAATTTGAAAAACCGGTACGAAAATACTAAGTAATTAAGGTATTGCACGCGTATCGTGGTACACTGTCATCTAATATGCGATCTAGCGAATAACGTTAGTCTGGCCATGTCACTCTAGAATTAACCACAACGTCCACACCGCACGTCTAATCCCGGGGTCTTGGTGACAACGAACGGTGATCTAATCAGGACATATTATGTTTAACTCCAAAGGACTGAATTTTGTATCGAAGCTGGACATGAATTAGGGACAATTCATTTTTGATTTGTATAATGTATTCTTAAGTCCATAATCCACATGATTTACTTTGAAGTCTAAATTATTTCCTTTTTCAATCCAAGCGGAGACTTAGGAGAATGAAAATTCCTTTGGATTTAACTTTAAGTTATTAAGAGCGTACGACTACACGTTCATGCTGGTTTGAGATCCGACATTGGATAACTGACTGATCACCGACTCTGCCTGCACGGTGTAGACGCAGAGTTAGTTTCCTGTTCGTAAATCAGCTGTTACTTATCGAACAGAATCCGCGTTCACTCACAGGACAATAAACACGGGAAATTACTCTTTAATATTTTATATCCAGTGTTGTGTTTTCATAAAATCTTTAAGAGGTAAAATGGAAGATATTATTCAAAGCGGATGAGGTACAGGTGAAGAATTAACCGTTTGTCTCCCGAAGTAAACAGTAAGATTTTAAATAGTTGATGATTATCACTATTTCAACAAAACATCACATGCACAATATTTTATTTAAAATGTATGAAACCAGTGAGTTTTGAGAGAGTGCCCTCTTGAGTTTTAACGGCTCTTTTTAAAATGATAACAGGCTTTTTACTTAGTCATTTGTAATTTTGTATTCCTTTCGAGCATGGTGGAGTTATAATTGTTAGTATGTAATGTAATGGTGCAGGTTTTGGTTACTAAAATTCAGTTTGACCAAAACTGTACTCTCTTTACCAAAACTCAACTATCCCTTTAACAATACATAAAGTCACACAAAACACATACACTTATTACATGAACACACCACAGACATAATACTAATTCATTGATGTTGTTTTGTAATGAACGCAGTTAATATTTTAATAATAAATGTCCTTGATTTAAAAAAAAAGAGATAACCATAAAAGGAAAACTAAAATTCCGAAATAGTACGACACGTACAGCGTGACTGATTACATTTCCAGGATTATGATTAGTTCCTTGTTGGTGTTGTTCGATCGTCATTCCAGGAAACTATTGCATGACGACATACAGCAGTCAGAGTCAGCAGTGGTCAAGTGGAAAGGAAGTGATGATGATCGAAAGTATCATTATCATTATTTTGATTATTACATATTTTTGAGGAGGAAACCGGTTATCAAGTCCCGCTGTTGGGATTATGATGGCAAGAGATTGTGCAATTTATTTCCTACTGCTGGCCAATTACCGACTAGTGAATCGAAATGATTAACAGTTGAAATATATTTGTATCAATTACAATTGAATTGATAGTAATGTCTTTGTAATTGGTTTGATTAATGTTGCTTCGTTTGCGAACCGTATCGATAGAAACTTTCCAACATGTACAAGTTCCAAGCAGCATGAACCTCTCTGAAACAGTTTTAAAATCAACTCCAACCTTACAGTTAAAGGGATAGTACAGTTTTGGTTTAGAGGGCGCTTCAAGGAATAATTTTGTTCTCGATGCAATGAAAAACTAAATACACTGTTGCCCATGAAGTTGGAATATTTTTTTTTTAGATCCAACTTCATAACTTTTCCTGTTTTTGCGCCCCATGAATCATTTTAGACTAATGAATGTGTCCAAACTACCAAGGTACAATGAATGGATGCATACATTTGCATTTATGAATTTAGCCTTTTGTTTGGAAAGGGGCCAATCATCAAAGGTCCTGCTTTTCAAAAAGCAGGACCTTTGATGATTGGCCCCTTTCCCTCTCCAAAGCGTATGTCCAACAAGTCATCGTTATGGGTCATTTCTCAGAGTTTGCATTAAATATTTTAACCAAAATAGGCCCAGAGGCTCTGTTGGCCATTCTCCGATCCGTCCAACACAATTGGCTACACGCCAAACGACGTTTGTGCCCCACCAGGAAGGGGTGTCAACAGGCAAGGTCCTCTATTTCGTTGGAACATCGCAGGTTACGGTCTGTACAATCCTCAAACGTCATCGAGAGGAGGGTCAATTAAGGCCACGGGAATCCCTAGGACGATACATTCTGAAGGGCCTACTCTCTTCAGTTCTAGGATATATGTTTAACTCCAAAGGACTGCATTTTGTATCGAAGCTGGACTTGAATTAGGGACAATTCATTTTTTATTTGTATAATGTATTCTTAAGTCCATAGTCGACATGATTTACTTTGAAGTCTAAATTATTTCCTTTTTCAATCCAAGCGGAAACTTAGGAGAATGAAAATTCCTTTGGATTTAACTTTAATTTAACTTGATTAATGTTGCTTTGTTTGCGAACCGTATCGATAGAAACTTTCCAACATGTCCAAGTTCCAAGCAGCATGAACCTCTCTGAAACAGTTTTAAAATCAACTCCAACCTTACAGTTAAAGGGATAGTACAGTTTTGGTTTAGAGGGCGCTTCAAGGAATAATTTTTGTTCTCGATGCAATGAACAACTAAGTACACTGTTGCCCATAAAGTTGGAATATTTTTTGTTTAGATCCAACTTCATACCTTTTACCTGTTTTTGCGCCCCATGAATAATTTTAGACTAATGATTATATAATGTGTCCAAACTACCGAGGTACAATGCATGTATGCATACATCCCTATGACGTCCACGATTGGCCAAGACAATCTAGCACAATCCATACATGTCATTAAACAATTGCAATTGTTGTAAGTGTCCACTTATTATAACTACCATGGCAAAGCTGTAATGCTCCATGCTGATTGGCTGTTGACCAAATAGTTGCAATAACTAGACACTTACAACAATTTCATGTGTTTTATGAAATAGGCTAGAAATATTTGTTTGAAATGTTGAGAATTAATATATAATGATCTAATGTTAAAGTTTTACTCTGAATTATAAAAACTTGTCTAGTTGGTAAATAGAAAATGATAATACGCAATATGTTAAAGGCATATATGCGTGGGTTATAAAGGGTAGTCAGCAAATTCCAACTCGACTCCACCGTAATCTCTCGAGGTAAACTCACGATATGTGTTGGATCGATCGAAGAGAGGTGCTTCGAAATATCTGAACAAAGGCCTTCTTATGAAATTGCATGCAGCAAACAAATTTCTCACGCTATCACCTAGCCATCAAACGGCGGCACTTTGAAGTCGGTTGCGGTTAAGCGTGTTACGTGATATTTTCGCTCGTAAACATCTCTGATGGATCTCCATTCGACAAGTACAAACATTCCGAACGCGACTATTTTTAATGCATTTTTGACTCGGGTATTCAGAAATGGGACAGTTTGCGATCGCTACTTATAACTGAGCCAATGGGGATTACGTACCGTGCGTAAAAGTGCGCAAGATGGATCCACGCGTCTAATAACCCACGCATATATGCCTTTAATGTTGTTGAATACTCTATAGTGAAACTTTTTGGATGCAATTAATACATAATATTTCATTGGTAACGGGGGATGTGACGTTATTATTCTGTTTAAAAGGGAACACATGATGAAATTGATTTTGGTTTATTTATATGAAAATAATTATACAAAATATGTAATTGTTAGATGGTAGTTTGATTTAATATACACCATATTGAAATGCTATGGATGTCAAATAATATTGTTTATTAATGTGATTTAATTGTATTTTGATATGTCAATTCATTGTAAATGTAACCAGTGGAAAACAATTTTCTATGTAATGATCATGGACATAATAAACTTCTTCATAGGATAGATGATTGCAAACTACTTAACCTGTGCCGTAGAAACCGGAAATGCCAAAAAGGAGCCTTCGCCGTCTTTGAAGAAGACATACTATGGAACCAAACGCCTTCCGACAAACTGTACATCGGAGATCGCTCTAACATGGTCACCGAGCAAGACAATCTACCAAGTGTCCACTCCAAACCATGCAACACAGATTTACCGGACGTCCCTGGACAAGGGAGTACAGAAGATTGCCGCTTGGACACTAGTGATATGTCATCTTAATGGAAAAGAGCCATAACATTTTTTACCGAACAGATGGAAGACAAAGGGTTTGTGGATTATGTGGCGAGAAGCTCCAAAATTACTGCATTTACGAAACGACTTGCGTTTGTAAAGGCCCAATGATGATATTGGCAGGAATTCGCTATGCCTGTAAAATGCCACTGGTGGTGCCAGGTGGAAAAGTTGACGCCATCGTCCACCGGGACATTCTGTAAAACTACTATGTCTCCCACACGCAAGAAGGCCCCATGGAACCCATTTCCGGCTGCAAGGCGACAACGCTATGTCCCGTACATAATGTACAATATTATGTACCAGAACGAATGGTACAGTCGGAAAATAATAATTTAAGGTATGAAGGTAATTTTTAAAATATACATATTTGGTATCATATTGAAGGAAAATAAGTGGGCTTCCTGATGGATTTTATATCAGCTTAATTGAAATTGTCAGTCATGAGATATGGTCGTTTGTTTGCAGAACATCGAAATCCACTTTGTTCCAAATTACGTGTATAACATAACTTAACCAACATAACTTTTTAAGAGCAAACAAGTGTGGAATGTATGAAGTAATTATTCAATTGGCTAAATATTATGCTTAAATATGTTTTAAAATTACCTGAATTCCATTTTAATGGATTTCACGCCTTTTGCTGAATCAACAGAGGCTTTACAACATCTTCAAAGATTCGTCTACTGAAGTAGCGTTTGATCATTAATGCGTTTTATTATACATTGCGAGCCTTTTCTACATTTTAACATCAGTTATTCCTTGAGGCAAGACTATTTATGGTCTCAATATTCAAACACAAAACCCAACAAATGTCTTCAATCGATTCCAGTAACAGTAAAAAGGCGAACGCCTTCAGTTTTGCGACACCATTAGGAAATGTCAACAAATTTAGCAATCTGAGGCGATCAGTATCTTGAAGCAAGGTCAATTTGGAAGAACTGTACCCAGAAAACTCGCTTTTTAGGGAGATTTTACCAGATTTTAACCATTGTTAACCGATCCAACATCAGCATTGACTTATTTATTGTAATCTAGCCATCATTACATCGTTATTATATCATTTTCAGGGAAAATACGAAAATCGGCACAAATGGGATTTTGTATTTTCGTATACAATGAGACATAATTCGGGATCCGCTGAAGGGAAACTAAGAGCATCTGAAAGCGCAATTGTGTTCCTTTTAATATGGTATCAAATATGTATTTTTTTTTTAATAACCTTCATATTTAAAAAGATTATTTTCCAACTGTACCATTCTTTCTGGGACATACTGTAGACACGGCTCTGTTTCAGATTGTATTTCTGTGTTCTTACGTCTGAAGGGCTCCCTTTTTGAATGAAAACAGCAATTTAACTTAGCCGTTTATATGCTGTTCTTTCATTCAAGCATCATTGAAATTATAACTTTTGATATACATGTATATTCAATAATAACTTTTAAGTTTTAGTGACTAAAATTCAGTATGACCAGAACTGTACCATCCCTTCAAAAATAGCAACGTTTATTACATTTTTATAGTCATACACAGTTCTGAGATTATTATTTAACTCGTCCTTTCAATCAATTAAAAATAAACGTTTTGGATTTTCAGCATAAGTTAATTATAATTGAAACAATCAAACACATAATTTCCCTGTTGGATAATAGAGAGATCACCAACAGCTATTTAAAAACATCTTTGGAATTTTTTTGATAGTGTAAGCAATTTTCTTTTTCAACGGCTGGTTCAAAATTATTAATAATTGTGGGGCCCACAATAATTACAAATGGTTATATTTATGGATGTTTCAGCCGTCTTTGACTGATTTTGATCAAATAATGTTTTTCTGTCATTAAAATTGTATGCCCTTTCAATTTTGACACTCAGTTTTTCACTTACACAACAATATTTCGTGCAGCACCCTCCATACCAAAACTCAACTATCCCTTTATTACCGAATTTGTAAAAGTAAGGTAATTATGAAACTATATTAGATATTAATGCCGCCCTCATTTAGAGGTGTTTTTTTTTTGCAAAGCTCCGTTGTGGGAATCATAGATTGCCTGTAGTAATTGGAAGATACAATGGAATCGAAAGACAGGATCGAATATGTGAGATATGTAATACAAATAAGTTAGGGGATGAATTGCATTATGCATTATCTCTTTGAATGTCCAGCAGTAATGAAAGACATTTATAAAGTCATACTACAGAGTGTCCCAGAAAAAACGAAACCGGATTTCATGGCAGAAATTTTCTGTCATAATGAATGATTTCTTTGGTGAGATATACATGAATGAAAAGCTCTGTTTCTCTTCTTTCATTTGATGTACAACTTATGGCACATAATTCAGGTATGACTGAATTAAAACAATAGAAATTGGTGTTAACAAAATTCCATTTGCACGCAGAAATTGCAAGTTTGGGTGAGTTTTTAGGGTAGTAAACGTACTTATTGTGAAAAGGGACAAAGACTGCATACAAATTCATATTTTATATGACACCTCATGCACAAAAAATAAACGATGTATGCCAGAGAACAAGTACAATGAAAACATGCCTGATTTGCCCAAATGAGTAGATAGTTGAGTAAGAAGTCGCTCAGCTTTCCTGAATTAGCAGCTGACAATGGACTTTGATGCATGAGTGAATTTACACAAACATGGGGATCAGGGAAAACATGGCAAACAGGCTAGATCAGGAAAGTTACTCATTGGACTGAAATCAAGCATGTTTTCATTGTACTCGTTCTCTGGCATAAATCATCTATTTTTTTAACATGAGGTGTCATATAAAAGATAAAAATATGAATTTGTATGCGGTGTTTGTCCTTTTTTCAAAATAAGTACGTTTACAACCCAAAAAACTCACCCAAACCTGCAATTTCTGCGTGCAAATGGAATCTTGGTAACACCAATTTCCATTGTTCTAATTCAGTCATGCGTGAATTATGTGCCATAAGTTGTACATCAAATGAAAGAAGAGAAACAGAGCTTTTCATTCATGTATATCTCATCAAAGAAATTATTCATTATGACAGAAAATTCCTACCATGAAAACCGGTTTCGTTTTATCTGGGACACTCCGTATAGAGTGAGACAGAATGTATTGAAAATGAGCCAGTTATTTAATAGTGTTAATCATATGGCACTAGCAAATGTATCTAAATTTTGTTATATAATAACGGCGCTCTACAAGAAATAGTTGCGGTCTGCAGTCACAACGCTGTTCTAATGATATTATGTTTGGTAAACATATTTTAGTCTGTTTGATTATCTTTCAAATATGACGAATCGTGGTAATTAGGAAAGTACAGTCTGTTTATCTTAAACACGTACGCCGATGCACACTTTTACTGCATCATCCCCAAAATACCTTTGCTGTACTGTTGCATGCAAATATTTATATAATATTGACTGGCCTTGAGTGGTATATCAGAAATATTGCATTCGCTAGGATCATATTGTACGAGTCGAAGACGAGTGCAATATGATCCTAGCGAATGCAATATTTCTGATATATCACGAAAGAACAAGCCAGTCAATATTATTATTAGTATACATACTATCCAGAGCAAAACATAAATAAACAAAAACATACATCTTACTCCGTCTTGTTCAGTGAAGAAGACCAATGTATTGAATCTCAAATTACTGATTAAACATTTTCAACCCATGAAGGGCCATTTGCGCGTACTATAGCAGAGGTGCGTAAATGTATTCATACGTCACAATTAGACACGCGCAAAGCCATTCATACGTCATTAATAAACGCGCGTATGAATTTGCGCACTTCCACGCTGGATTGAATATCAGCTCCATGGAGGGGTAATATCGTCTGATATTGAATTAGTGGGGGCTCTTAAGTCAATATATGGGACGAAGTGTGCACTTCCGGAAGAAAGTGTGAATTTTGGCACACAGATAGTTTAGACCTTCCTCTTCAAGAAATTTTATTGCACGGCCCATTCTTGGCCGCCATCTTGAATTTCAAAATGGCCGCCATCTGGCACCTGTTTTCATCAATATCTCAGCAACTAAAACAGCTAGAGAGTTATTTTCAGTGGCTATACCCACATAATGGGGGCCAACGAATCACCTGAATCGAATATCAAGACTTCAAATGGCAGCCATCTTGAATTTCAAAATGGCCGCCATCTGGCACCTGTTTTCATCAATATCTCAGCAACTAAAACAGCTAGTGAGTTATTTTCAGTGGATACCCACATAATAGGGGCCAACGAATCACCTGACTTGAATATCAAGACTTCAAATGGCAGCCATCTTGAATTTCAAAATGGCCGCCATCTGGCACCTGTTTTCATCAATATCTCAGTAACTAAAACAGCTAGGGAGTTATTTTCAGTGGCTATACCCACATAATGGGGGCCAACGAATCACCTGAATCAAATATCAAGACTTCAAATGGCAGCCATCTTGAATTTCAAGATGGCCGCCATGGGAAGCCTATATTTAAGTCCATCTCAGAAACTAAAGCAATTACGGGGTTCATTTCAACTGATATGCCTATCTGTTTGTGGTCAACTTGTAACCAATAGATGGTTGGAAGCAATTATGCACTTCCCATATAATTATCTCCTTTATCTCAGAAACTAAAACAGCTAAAGCATTATTTTAGTGGCTATACCCACTTATGTGGGTCCAACGAATCACCTGAATCCACCTTAAAGGCGTCAAATAGCAGCCATCTTGAATTTCAAGATGGCCACCATGGGGGATTAGCATATTTAACTCTTTATATCAGAAACTAAAAACGGTACAAAGTTCTTTCTAGTTGCTATGCCTTTCTGCTGGGGCCAACGACTTGTCTTGTCTTTGAAAGAAACATGAGGTTGAAAGCAAACAAGCAAGACCCTTTTTGGCCGCCATCGTGAATTTCATTATGGCTGACATCTGGAACCTATTTTGCGTGTATTTCAGAAACTAAAATGGCTGGAGAGTTCTTTTTAGTGGCTTTAAATACATTTTGGGGGTCAACAGATCACCTGGATTGATTTAAAAGACTTGAAATGGTTGGGCCATCTTGAAGTTCGATATGGCCGCCATGATAAGTCTATATAGTGTAGCGAACCTACTTCGCTATACCTATTTTCTTTGGTTTTAGGTCTGGAGAAAAGATTATCTTTATTTTCTCTCTGACATTGACGATTGACATTAATAGAAGTAAGTTGAATTACTTGTTATAAATTGAATACTTGTAGGACTAGATTATATGATTATTATAGATTTTAACAAAGGATGTATTCCTTGCTCATATTTGTACGTTGAGACATGGAATAACAGCTTACATTTTATTATTGTCCCATTATTGCAAGATAAGGAAATCACTTACCATTTATAATTGAAGTTTGATACTGTATTGTAATCCCTCCATGGATATTAAGATTAGAGTAACTTGCTCTTGAATAATCACAATTATTTCACAAAAGAATAGATGTAAATCATTTTTTAATTATCCCTTCGATAGGAGAAACGATCCGTATTGCCTCTCGATTCATGCACGCATTCAGGAACAAACACGCAAAACCAGTCAGTTTGTTTACATTTTTCACTTCCGGTCTTTTGGAATTAGCGCACAATTTACGCGGGCGTATGCAAATTATGCGTATGCAAATTAGAGTCAGTCCGGATCCGTTCTTATGTTCATATTCATATCAAAATCCTTATTAAGCGTTTATGGAATGTAAATAACATAACTTATATGTTTAAGTTGATGTCAATTATAATTCTTAATGTGATGTATGGATTTAATTGATGTATAAATAGGCCATTTTATAGAAATAAGGAATATTAGACCTCAATTCCCAAATTACGGAGACACGGAGAATGTGCTGCGCGCGCTTTTAGGTTGGCGTTTTGGAGCCGTGATATGTGTCAAATAATACACTTTTGGCCTGTTAATTAGTGCTTTTGGTAGTTACTGACTAGTTAAATATATGAGTCGGTGCCAAAATATATCCTCTTTAAGATTAGGAGATTAATTTGTTTATGACTTTATTCTTGATTCAGAAATAAGACATGTTCTGTCATCAAAATTAGACAGTCGGCGCTTCTGCACTGTGCGCATATTCTCCGTACTTCGCATGCGTGCTTTCCTTAATGTACGCAATTCATGCAGTGCGTGATTTCCCCTACGTACGCATAGAGTGTATAAATACAAGTAGTTTTTTAATATTCGAGTCACTTGCCAGCCTGCGGGCCTTACGCTATCATTTAGCGTCTTACGCTCTTAAGCGTCTTTTTGGATTACAGCGTCTTGCTGTCATTTTACCTACCCCCTAGCTATATAAAGGTAAACAAAAACAATGGCAATGTGGAATGACAATTAATTAATGAATTACGCTGTATAAAGCGTCTTGCCCTTCGCTTATATGCGAATTACTTTATATAAATAAATATTCCCTTCATAAAAACCCTTGGCCTTGAGTCTTGAGAATTTATAAGATAAATATGCAAGTCTAATTATATAGACTGATAGCTTGCTTAAGATTTATTACAAGTTAGACAGTGGCGAATAAATGATATTTGTATTTCGACTTGTACTTATGTGAATAAAGTTCAAAACGTTTATTGTTCCTTTAAATACAAGTTTAATTAGAGTTTTATTGATTTTGCATTATTTGCATACGCAATCACCCCACACAAGATCTTTGAAATCCCCTTTCTATCCCTAAAACCATATATTTTGGTTAAAGAATCCATCGCCCACATTTATAAATAACGACCTAACGCTCTAGCGATTCCAAGTCTTACCGCTCGGACTCTGATTTAACATCCTTCACGAATCCTAGAGTATAACACCTTAAAGGTCGGGTAACGGTCACGACGCCCTCTCTCACGATACAAAATAAACATCCTGCAACAATTCAAGACGAGAGATAGACAGACAGACACACGGCCGTTACAATAGATTTGATTCAAATATGCGAGACCAACAAAGCAACAGTCTGCTGCTTTGTTGGTCTCGCAGATTATAACTGTGGGTATGCAGTCTGGTGTTCGCAATAAATAACATGGAGTACATTTGAAAGACCCAAGTCAGATGCACCCACAGTGGTTGAAAGCAATTTAGCAAGTGCCATGTTCGCCTCCATCTTCAATTTAAAAATGGTCACCACATGAAATTTGTTTTCGCTTTAAAATGTTGACATTCCCATATATTTTGTGCGTATACGAGCACACTCAGTTCCTTTATTTAAGCAAGGGGCTAATATTTCAGAAACAATAACATCTGGATGATAATGTCAAAGGTTATGCCGTCATCGTTGGCGTCATTTAATGACCTAGATCGACTTTATAGATGTCTTAAAATGACAGTCATCATACATTTCTAGATGGCCACCTGGGAACTGTATTCAGCTTAAGCTCTTTATTACAGATCACACTGCAACACAATTAATTTGAGTGGTTATACTTAATGTTGATGTCGCTGAATTACCTGGATTGCTTTTAAAATGTCAGGTGGTAGCCATCTTGTAAATCATTGTATTGATTGAATTCTTGCTCCAGTGTTCCACAAATATGGTTTTGAGAGACAGCTCTGTATCTCCTTTATGTGATTCCTTGCAGACATCCTTTTGTAGTTTGTCCATGCTAAGGAATCATATACACCACCAATTTATGCTCCTTTTCTCAGTCGTATCGTTATGAGCTGTTACGATTTGGTGTTATTTTCTTGACGGCTTGTAATACACTTTGATGCCAAATTCCTTCAAAGAGCCTTTGAGGCACCCTTGATGTAGGGTAGAACGATATGTCCTTTTAATTGTGGGTTTATCTAGTTGGATTTGGCCCATTTTAAGAGCCCAATTAGATTAGCCACAAGTGGAGAGAGTGTCAAGGGATTGATATGGATCGGTATGAACAAAGTATGGATCACTCCTAATGTTCACAGGGGTGACTGGAGGTGAAAATATTATATAAACCAACTGTGTGCATTTCTCCCTGATGAATCTTCCAAGCTACCATTATGGTAGCTAATTAAGTGCCCACATGCCCTCCTTCTCCTCGATAGGGAACGCTAAGTCCGGATAAATGGAGTTCAAGATCTGCTCGCTAAAAGTGTCGCTGTATAGTCAAAGTATCGGTTTGCGCAGCGTAGACATTCTTCCAGGAGTTGGGCAATATAATTCAGACATGCTGGTCCTATATATACTCTAGACAATTGTGTCCTCAAGTGTTGACTTGTCTATGGTAACTAAAGTAGGTAACGTACGTAAAGTCACGTCATAATGATCGAAGCTCTCGTCTTCCACGTGTCCACTCTCGATAGCTTCTACGCTTAATCGAGAGTTGGCTACGTGGTGACATGTTTGTTTGTTTGTTTGTTTGTTTTATTTCTGCATTTTTTCAAAACAATACATAATCATAATTGTACAAAATGTATTTCAAATATTAACAATATAATTACAAGTGATAATTATACATAAAGAAAAGTACAACAAATAATTATCAATTTGAAGTAATAAATAAAGCACATAAACGCAGGAGACCGCCATCATGAGCTGTAAGCTTGAAATCGATGGTGGCCTCATAGGGACAATCAGCGACATGTCTGTTACACAAGAGGAGATATAATAGGATAGGTCTGGCCCAGTTTGTCTGTGAGCCAGGTTTCTAACCCCTGCAAGAACATGTACACATAACCCTAGGTCCACATACATTGGCTACAATGGATCTTTTACCAACAAATCCGTGAAGCAGCAATAATATTCCCTCTCACTCCCATCGTATGAAATTTGTAAATACAACACTTGAAAAAATACATTGACAATGCACCGAAACCACAAATTTGGTGGTATTGTTACATGGATGACACTCATCCTAAACTCAATAAACAATTTGTGCAGGAGTACACTTTTAGTTCCCTAACGAAGGGAAGGATAAGTCGTTAGTGTTCCTTGACACTTTCATAAGTCATGATAGTGATCAAACTTGATTGTAGCCTGAACGTTAAGATTTATCGGAAAGCAACTCACTGTCCAATGTCTCATTTCACCTCTTAATTACCTATTTTAACAAACATTAGGAGTGACTGTTACTTTGTTCCATTATTGTAATCACCAATCCCTTGGCTGTCCAGATGAAAACATATTACTAGTCTCTCTTATGTGTGTTGCAACTATATTTGGGCTTAAAAAGCTACAGAAGGATAACCCCCACTGAGAGGAACACGCAATGCTCATAATGACACTCATCCGACCTGATATTAGAAGTCTCAGATGCAATCAACTGAATTTCAATTTAATCGGGCATTAGGGTGTATCTAAAGCCGACAAGAACAAAACACCAAATCTTAGTACCGCCTAAAGACAACATCAAAAATAATAGTATATACATTGTAATTCCATGCAAAGGGTGGACTACTAGCCATTTGGCTGCAAGGAATCAAACAACAGTCCTATGGAGTGAATCATAAGTGAAAGAAACGTAGCGATCTCCCAAGACCAGATATTTGGAACACCGACGCCCAATTCGTTCCTCTGGAGTGTCTCAGTTCTCAAAACAGGCCACATTGAGTGATTGAGTCTCCCGACCATCAGGTCGGACTGGCAAAAGGTCTACATTTCGGAAATGTAGCACAATACACAAAGGGTGAAGGAAGATATCTGCATGTATACATCCTGGCATTTCAACCCACACTGAACAGAGACAATGCGCAAAAAAACTACCTGATGACGTCTACGATCAGAAAATTGATAATTTTGTAAGAAAGGTAAACATTCAGGTCATGCACAGCTGACGAAGGCTGTTGATGAGAACCGAATATTAGGAAGTGAACATTTGTATGGTCAACAAAATGTTCAAACTTTTTCCATTTAGTTAGTTTTCTTTAGTGGGGACTGAAACATTTGCAAATAATGCTCGAATGAATGTTACTGCTTTTCTCTAAAGGTATGTTATATATTACACTCATTGATTCTCAACTACCTCCTACCCGATAACTTTGTTTAATCAATCGAATTGTCAAGTAGACTTCTTTTTTGTTCAGATTATCTTTATATCATTATATATCAGCAACATTGCTCAATTGCTTCCGACCTAAGATGGGCATACCCATCGAAATGCACTGACTGATTTTATTCTGAGATACATAATTGAATAAGCTACCCGTGGCAGCCATCTTGAAATTCAAGATGGCTACTATTTGAAGCTTATAAAGAAGATCCAGGTGATTCGTTGACCCAGAAAATGTGAGTGTACCCGGCTGAAATAAACTCTCCACTTGTTTTAGTTCTTTTCAAATATTGGAGAAAATAGGGTTTCAGATGGCAGCCATTTTGAAATTCAAGATGGCGGTTAAAATGGGAAGTGCATAATTGCTTCCATCTATTGGTAAATTGTGACAAGTTGACCACAAACAGATAGGCATATCAGTTGAAATGAACTCCGTAATTGCTTTAGTTTCTGAGATGGAATTTTATGTTAGCTTCCCATGGTTGCCATCTTGAAATTCAAGATGGCTGCCATTTGAAGTCTTGATATGTGATTCAGGTGATTCGTTGGCCCCCATTATGTGGGTAAAGCCACTGAAAATATCTCTCTAGCTGTTTTAGTTGCTGACATATTGATGAAAACAGGTGCCAGATGGCGGCCATTTTGAAATTCAAGATGGCTGCCATTTGAAGTCTTGATATTCTATTCAGGTGATTCGTTGGCCCCCATTATGTGGGTATAGCCACTGAAAATAACTCTCTAGCTGTTTTAGTTGCTGAGATATTGATGGAAACAGGTGCCAGATGGCGGCCATTTTGAAATTCAAGATGGCTGCCATTTGAAGTCTTGATATTCGATTCAGGTGATTCGTTGGCCCCCATTATGTGGGTATAGCCACTGAAAATAACTCTCTAGCTGTTTTAGTTGCTGAGGTATTGATGAAAACAGGTGCCAGATGGCGGCCATTTTGAAATTCAAGATGGCGGCCAAGAATGGGCCGTGCAAACTTGCTTCCATCAAATTTCTTGAAGAGGAAGATCTAAACTATCTGTGTGCCAAAATTCACACTTTCTTCCGGAAGTGCACACCCCATGACCTAAGAGCCCCCACTAAATGGCAAAAACACATTTGTAGAGCTGCATAATACACGTTAGGATGGTAATATCATAACAATAATGAGCGCTATGACTGACAAACCCAAGACGGAAACAAAATACATGATTTATTGAATCGAAAAACTGGCCTGTATGTGTAATAATGTTTTTTATTGCATTGATGTTTTAATAAATGTTATGCATTTTCTTGATTGTAAACATTTCTTGATCAATTTATAGTTTAGTTTAATATGTTCTGTTTTTTCTTTTACTTTTTTTTACGATGCAATTGCGTTGTTTGCTAATCCGTTATATTTTATTCTTTACATTATATTATTTTAGTACAGTGTTTAATATAAAATATAATATGTTTATTTCGGCCTCGTAACTATGAAAGTAAAGTCCATTTTATAAACTTACCTCAGATTATCCTCAATAGTTTCTTGCTAATTGTTTTCAGCAGTGTTTATTTATTTCAATGGTCATAATTATATAGCGGTACCACCCCTAATGTAATTATTGTATTAGGTATACTCCTTGAAAAGAAATTTGATAACACATATTTTAATAACACATAATTTGATAACACATATTTTAACGTTTCTTAAAAAATGTTCTTCACATTTTTTAAAGTAAATATTTATAAATCAAATTGTAAATTGCAATTAACTTACTTCCTGTCTGTTTTAAGTTACATTTTAGCTTTCTTTTAGTTGTGTATTAATGTTGTGATATATGTTTAGAATATGTGTATATAGATATGTATATATAATAAAGTCAACAAAACAAACTCGAAAAACGCTATAATTCCATGGTAAATTGCTTTATTCAATTACTTCTAACCGGTATCGTACTCTTCAGAAAAAGTAACTGAAGTTAAAAATATGTATATATATTTCATCGACGTAGACTTGTAAAGTTATATTTAGATATGTATGTATATGTTATATTGTGCTTAATGTTATTTTCTTCAATATACCCTTCGACAGGGTGACTTGAAAAACAAAACATTGAACACACACAGACACACACACACACACACACATAGACACACACATTCTTCTGTGAGGGCGATTCAGAACAAACATCGTAATATTGTTTATCTTGGCACTAAGTATGTTACAACATGTAGTTGATCAAATGGAAAAATACACAACTCTGTACATAAACAATATACGTTTTAAGTTTATAAAAAAAAACATTATGTACATTAATCCATTAATATTTAATAAATGTGTGATGCTATAGTCCAAAAATGCCCTGCACTATTTGGATAATTATATATTTTTAAAATACACTGTATATAATCTAAAATACATAATAAATACATTTACATTTTATTGCATTAACTGGGATGTACACATAATCTATGATTAATCGAATTATAATACAACTATATCATTATTCACTCTCACATTGATATTAAAGATGTATAATATAATAATAAAAGTCTAAGGCTAGCTATATGGGCTCTCAATATTACGACCGAAAGGCATTACATCCTTGTACGAATGGAGAAACCTATAAAGGTTAGGGACATTCCGAAATGTTTTAAATGTCTTTATCATTTAAGAAACAGTGAGTTCACAGTTGAAGAAGAATATAGTGCCAGTGAACTTGATGGATTGATAGTACGACTAGGAGTTACAGGTTCCACATGTTGAAGACCAAATACCCTGTCCAACTCATGAAGCTAATACAATTGTATATTGGCATGTTTGCTGACAATATCTGGGACTTACTTAACACAAATATATTGCATACAAAACGCGCTTGATTAATGATCGACACTATTTAATTAAGATGGAAGAACACTGTTAAAAAACCCGGACTTTTCATGTGGACAACGGAAGTCTGTTCATCAGAGGCAACTGAAGGCCATGGATGTTATAATTAAAGGTGCCTATCTATGTCTTTCAAAGTGCCTTTGGCGTCCATTTTGGACGCGTAGTACATATCAGTGCGATGTCTTCAGAACCAGGCGGAATCGTACATGGGTATAATTTATAAGCTACAATACAGATCACGCAGTGTGCGTATTAATATGGCATATCCCTTTGAGTCTTTGAAAACCACTCTCTACCAAAAAGACCAAGTCACTTCAAAAGAAGACTTTATTGGCGAAATGCACTATTTTGATTATGCAAATCATGATTTTAGAAAACCATTCCATACAAATAAATCATTTTAAACCTTTAACTTTTCCCATATTTGACTTTTAAAAAACATAAATAATCAACGAGTAATGGAACGATCCTCAAAATCCAACACGTCACGGATGCCATACTATATGTTTCTCGTGAAAATCACCGTAGGCCAATCTACTAAGTAAAACCATACATGAAATATAAATATATTTATTAATTATTTCCTTCTTATTTGCTCGCTACATAAATAGACAAGAACATTACAAATAATACCCGCAATATTAACAATAAAATTACCCGAAATGTGGAAGTATACTTTGATACAATCTTTAGCAAATTACGACAAAATTGGTAACTCCGCACGTGCCCTCATAGACCGCCGTTTATGGAGCACACGCACTACATCAACTGAGACAAAACGTGAGAGAAAGTAATTTACCTCGTTTACTTCGCAATTCTTAGTCAATTGACCTAACAAACGAGATTTCTTTACTTTTAAAAAAGGGACCAGTTTATACGGGCCAAGAAATCGAATTTTTCGAATACAGCCTTGTCATGCTTGTCCGAGCTTTGGCGTATTCACGATCGATAACGGTACAGCAGTTCACAAAAGGGTAATGTGCACGAACAACAGAGTACAAAGGTCATGCCCGTACGTAAAGCGAGCACACAATCATAGTTTGGCTTCAATGACGTCTCGACATCCGAGCAGATGAGTCATTAGCATATGTAAACACAAAAACAGGTGCTTTTGAAAAACAAATGCAGACTTTATTGGAGGTTATACATTATAAATTGTTGTGGAGATCAACCTTTGAGGGTATACAGAATAACATATATTCGTCAATAAGAAAATCTTTTAAGATTTGTCCTCAATGTAGACAGATTATGTAAAATGTTCCTTTGTTGTAAGCTTCAAGGTCTTGCTTCGCCCCTGTATGCGATCTCCATATCGGGAACGGTTGGCACCGTGGGACACACCCCTCGGAAGAGGATGACGTCGTTCTTGCTGACGTAGCCCTGGCATTGGAGGAGCTCGAACACGCACTCGTTGATGTAGGTGACGAGGGTCGGGACCGGGTTAGGGCTAGGTGTTGAGAAGACGTCGTTGAGAGCGGTGTACGTGGCACACACGGGTTCGTAGGTGAACGGACAGGCCTGCGTGCAAGGTTGCGGTGTCTGAGTTCATTTTTAGGGTAAATGAGAACGGAAATAAAATCATTGAAGGAACTCTTCATTATTTCATAACTACGAATTATTTTTAGATTTCGTCCTACCAAAATATGTATATGGTAGTTATGTACACGTGTTGACTTCATGGTTAACTGAGCACAAATACAAGACAAAATTACCATATTTGACAATTCGCAAAAGTAATATAATTTATAACAGTGTATTGAGAAATTAGACATTTTACGATCACAATAAATGCATCTCACCAGATGTGCACTTAAACAAGTCAGAATGGCTGGAATTTCAAACAGTATTGTACACAAACCATACAAAATGTATTCAAGCACTATGCAGGTTCACACCAATGTACATGTACAGGCATGCGCAAGTTCTTGTGTCTTTAATCTGTGCTCAGTCAAACATGAACTACTGGCTGTCTCTGATTTTCACACCAAATGTACATAATAACAGTAGACATTTTTATGTCTGGCAGAATTGTTAAAACATTTCATTAATTTTTTTATTTTTTTATTTTTATTCTTAATTTTTTATTTATTATTATTATTATTATTATTTTTTTTTTTTTTTGCGCACGTCTCTTCAACGATTAAACTCCACCAGTGGACGACCATCGTGACTTTGAACACATTATACAAGTAGAAAATAAACGACCTCTCCAATAAAGTGATACGGTACTGACAGGATCAAACTCACGTTGGTGGTCACTGCTGGTTTCGAAGGCGAAGTCGTTGTCTTGACGGCGGCAGTCCTCGGTCTCGGAGGCACGGACGTAGTGGGACACTCGCCATCGAACAGGATGATCTCCTCAGGTCCGATGTCACCAAGACACTTGAGGAAGTTGAAGAGACACGCGCTTTCAAAGGTCCCTACCGTGGTGCATACCTGGGATGAAAGGTCAGGCAGATCGATTGTTTAATTGTTAGTTGGTTGATTCTTTGGGACTTAGTAACATTGTCCAAATCCTTAAAATCCAATTGGAATTCTAGTGGTTCCCTTATACCGCGTTGTACTCATATTAACAATAAAACCATGGGACAGGTTTCGGTTTTTCAAATTTCCCTTTCGTTAAAAAGATATTTGCGATTGAAGTGTTCAGATGTTGAATTATCCACTGGATAGTCGTAACCGTGTACAAAGTCAGTGCAATGAGTTAGCAAATATCACTTCGCATTTCTGCTCTTTACTCGGTCATAATGTCCATTTAACTTGAAATTTGTACACAGTACCCAGTGGACATATAAGATAACACAAATATAAATTGTATCAACCATTTATCACATTTTGCACATGTTTACAAAGTTACTACAGATCCCTTTAAGGGGATCTTTCACTTTGTTGAAATGTGCAAAGACTGATTAATGGATGATAAATGTGTATTTCCGTGATCTGATATGTCCACTGATTGTTGATGTGTGAAAATTCCATGGACTGGTAGATGAATGCCATATGACCGAGTATATGAGCGGAGGTGCAATGTGATATTCGCTAACTCATTGCACTGATTGTAATTGTACACAGTTATAATTAAGAACTATTCAATCATTCATATCTTTATAACAGAGGATACATTTGGAAAACCGAAAGCTGTGCTTCTATTGGTAATACAATGTGGGAACCGCTAAAGTTTCAAGAAAGTTTGGGGGATTTTGACAATGTAACTTATTCCCTTCGGTTTTTCAAATTTCCATTTCGTTCAAAAGATATTTACGATTGAAGATGTTAAACTGTCTACGGGATTATTTAAGCCGTGTACATAGTAAGTGCAATGAGTCAATGAATATGACTTTGCATTTTAGCTAATTTCTCGGCCCAAAACCGTCCAATTAACGTGAATTGTTCACACATTACTTTGTGGACATCAGATCACACCAATACACATTTCATTAATTACTCATCACGTTTTGCACTTGTCACAAAAGTTACTAGATATGGATGCGAGGAATTGGAATATGAATACATTAACCCCCGGATTGCCACCTTCTCTCTTGTCAATGCTACTTCAGTGATTCTGATTACATAAACAGTTGTTAGTGTAGAAAGCTCAATTGTGTTTTACCATACAGACTATATGTAAAGGTGCATAGTTACTCTGGTAGCTGGAAGGGGACAGAGACCGTACATCATTCCAAGTGGATCAAGACTAGCTGTTTGTAACATTAACATGGTCAATGCCAAGGGCGTCGATTTCTTCTCATGGTTGGGGGGATGATCATGGGGTTTGACCCAATGACGATGCGGAGCATTGTCCACGAGCCGCGAAGCGGCGAGGCGATTTTTGTTGGGCTATTTTGCTAAGAGGGGGGGTTTGACCCAATGACGATGCGGAGCATCGTCCACGAGCCGCGTAGCGGCGAGGCGATTTTTGTTGGCTATTTTGCTAAGAGGGGGGGGTTTGACCCAATGACGATGCGGAGCATCGTCCACGAGCCGCGTAGCGGCGAGACGATTTTTTGTTTTGGCTCTTTTTCCTAAGAGGGGGGGTTTGACCCAATGACGATGCAGAGCATCGTCCACGAGCCGCGTAGCGGCGAGGCGATTTTTTTGTGGCTATTTTGCTATGGGGGGGGTTTGACCCAATGACGATGCGGAGCATCGTCCACGAGCCGCGTAGCGGCGAGGCGATTTTTTTTTGGGCTATTTTGCTAAGGGGGGGGGGGGGGTGTTTGAACCAATGACGATACGGATACTGTGTGGGTCTGGACACAATGATGGCGTTTTTCTATGCACATCACACTTTCACTTGGCAGGCCAAGGGGGGGGGGTTTAAACCCCCTAACCCCCCCCCCCCCCCCCCCCGTAGATCCGCGCCCGGGGGGGGGGGGGGGGTGGGAGGGGGGTGTCCCCCCTCCCACGGTAGGAAGCTTTTGCATTTTGGGGCTTGAAATTGTGCAATCTGGAGCATACCTAAGGCATCAATTTCACGTTTTATAAACTTGTTTCTGAGTTACCGTGTTATAGATAAACACAATTAATGAAATCAAGTTTGCAGAAAACCAAAGGGCGGATCGCACTTCTTTTGCTTATGGAGGAATGAGTAAGGACTTTCTAACATAAGACATACGATAGTAGCCTCTTCCACAATTATATGCGCCAGTATACTTTTTTTATTTTTTTATCCTACCAAATATTGGGGGGGATGATAATACAGGCCATCCCCCCCACCTCAAATATTGGGGGGGGGGGGGGGATATATCCCCCCCCATCCCCCCCCCCCCCCCCCCCCCGTGATCGACGCCCCTGGTCAATGCGGAGAGCGTTTTAATATCTCGATTTTGTTTCATCAAAACCATTCACATAGCTCATTAGATACAACATGGTGCAAAGACCATAGATTTGTATTCAAAATGGGATAAAAGATGGTTACCCTTGTAGCTGATAGGGGACAGAAGACTGTGCAGCCGTCCTTTGTCGTGGATGACACTCCGGTGGTCGTTATGCTGACCGTGGTCAAAGCGCGTGTGGTGACGGCCGGTTTGGTGGTCGGTGGCTTCTTGGTTGTCACTTTGGCGGGCGGGGCTGGGGTGCGATTGTGTGGGACTAACCAAAGAAAACACAACAAGACAAAATAAGTACATAACTGAGTGTTTGTTGAGTTAGATGATAGTACATTCACACTTTGATGCAGAGATGGGACTTAACATTTGACCCCTTGCCTGCTTGATTTAATAGCATTTCATATAGAGTCAAGACTTATGGTACACCGGGTTTCCGTTAGAAATTAAATGGGCTAAATGTTCTTAAGATGTGGAGACGAATAAACTAAAAAATAAAAACATGAACCAAAATTGTAACTTTGATATCATTAGTATGTTTTGCTTACCCTTCATTATTCGACATAGCATATGATTGTGTGTTTTTTCTATATTTCCAATCAAGAGGATATAATTCCTTATTATTTCCCCTTTTTTCTGTTCAATCACTGACATTATCTCTGCTTTAAAATCGTTCTCGGTAGTCCACGAGTTATTAAAGGGGCCCTGCAAACCAAATGCATGTTGACTTCTGTTCCTCTGTATTAGTGTACACATTCAATATTTGTAAACGGTTTGACCTAAATATGTTTTGTATATTTTAAAACATTTTATCATTTATTTTTCTTCATGTTGCTAAGCCCCACCTCCTAAAAAAACCTCCAGAGTAAATTCTATTGTTGACCTGTTGTGACATCATCTGTCAATCACTGGTCAGCTACCATGAGATTAACAAAAGATGAAAGTACAAAAAGAACATCCACACAAAAGCATGCCCTGCATACCTCCATGCAATAGCTTAGGCAGTGCTTTTCTTCTGACATAGCAACAGCTATTGAAATTGAAGGTGTGTGAGTTGGTATTCTATTCAACCGTGTGATGCTATTGTGATTAGGCACTCTGCTTGGGTGAAGGTAACTTCTTTGTAACTGAGTAGTGAATGGCTGATGATGTCACAACAGGTCAACAATAGAATTCTACTCTGGAGAGGTTTTCAGAAGTGGGGGCTTCGCAATATGGAGAAAAATAATTACTAAAATGTTTTAAAATAAACAAAATATGTTTGGGTCAAATGGTTTACAAATAGTTGATGTGTACACTAATACAGATGAACAGAAGATAACATGCGTTTGGTTTGCCTGGCCACTTTAAAGACGGTAATGGTGTGTGACCGATTCAACCATGATTTGTTCCGACCATCAATGTCCTCTTCGATGTACCCGATTCTTTTGTAGTTAGATCCAAATTTGAAAATATAAATTTTGAGTCTTGACTTGTTCAAGTGGACGTGATAGTCTTGTAATACTTGCCCTTCCACCAACACGTTAATTACCCGGACTGCGAATGTACCAACCATCTTTGAAAGTTTGACCCCTTGGTAGTAGGTCTACATGTACAGGGCCCCGTTGCAATCGATTGTAAAGTCAGATCATGTGGCTGAATGCGCATATCTGATTGGTTCAAATGTGCATATCCTGAATTCTTAATTAATTGTAACTTTACAATCGATTGCAACTCTTTCTGCAACGGGACCCAGATTGTTTATTCTTCATTCATGTATAACTATCATATGTTCGGTATGCTCTGGCAAGTCAGGGTGTGGTTTTCTTTTTCATTTTCAAAATTTAATTTGTTAGTTATTCGCTTAGAAATACGTCAAAATCATTATGTATATTGTTTACAATAACAATATGGACATTATAAAATAGGAAGAAAACACGATCAAGATAGATCTTGTAAAATACATCGTACACGTAGCATAATTATATAGGAAGCATATTTTACAATTAATGATGATATAATGCTCGTCATAAGCAATAATTATAGTATTGGATGCAAACTATAATGCTCATTCTAGGCAATTTAGTATGGGATGCATATTCCTTTGTAATAGATTTTGCAAGCAGTATGCCTCTAGTTTGGGAATCATAATTATAACGCAAACTCAATGTAAACAATGGATATGAAGCATAAGATTATCAAATTGTCCATTCCTCCTCATTATCTACAATTTAAACCTATATTACAAGTAGAGCTTTAGCGAAAATCAGAAATTCATGGACATGCTATGGGCATTTAGCATAACATGCAATAAGGCTGTAATAAATCGAATAGTTGCAATTCATATTGTGAAGCAAGTTACGGCCATTTTTACAATAATCCCTTATTCCTCACCGACGTCGAGCTAATCTGTTTTCCTTCCACCAAGAACTGCAATTCTATTATCACAGATATTATTTCACATTTCTTCCCCGACCGTAGCATTCATGCAATATTTGTTATTTAAATATCTTGATATTACCTCCAACAATAGGGTGTGAACCATGTCCGCCCATACCTAATGTACAAAACAGTTATTATTGGGATTATCTACAATATTTCAACAGTAATGCTTAATTGTTTACACCATCTATCCATGCACGCAAAACGATATATCAACACGTAACATTGTGAGATCCATAAGAGCTTGAATATAATTTAGATTATGTTGCCGAAGATATTACAACTTGTAATTCTTTGGCAACAAGCTCTGATTCAAACATTTGCTGAAATTAGGTAAAAACACGAATGCAGTTCGCGATTAAAACCACCATTGCATTATGATTATGCAAGAACGATACTATAAATATTCGTAGAAGGAATTTACAAAGGTGAATTGCTTACTCCACCTTTAAAGCTAAATGACAGTAGTGGGAAACCGTTTTCGCCCCACACACAAAAAAAAAAAAAAATGAAATGTACGCTCTTATTACCAACCGTACCAACCATGTGAAAGAATGTAATTTTACTAATATGGGATTATAACAATTTGGCCAGGAAACCGCCTATATACTAATTGATATATTTGCAAAATCATAAAACTGATTTGCCGCAAATTGATATCGCCAACGCGGAATCGCGGATACGCTACGTGCAAAAGACCACGTTGCCCCCTTGTGGGTATCCGGTATGTGGGTTTGTCGATATCTCCAGCCCCCGGGGGCGGGGGGGGGGGGGGGGGGGGTCACTCCCAAAATGACTGGCTACGCACCCGCGTCCAAAAAAAACAAATATATCATTTTCAACTATATACGGCGTCGTCGACGTTTTCCTTAAAAAGAGGTGTTTTTCATGGACTGATAGCACTAAAACCTAAAAAAGGGTACCTTTTCAGGTTCACAGGTTTCAACGTTTTTATACAAAAAGGGTGCCTTTTCAGCTACCGTAGCTCAGTCCCAGCCCAGCGCTAGCGTCGCGGACAGGTGCGAACGGGCGGTGGATTATAAATTTCATGGGCGGCCACTGGATTTCTTGCGATATTTCTGCATCGATGCTTAGGTTCGGATTTTACCACACAAGCCCATAAATACTTATTCAACAATATTGATCAATTAGTTTGTCCAATATAGATTTTTTCGGTAACTTTCTCAAAACTGTTATTTGGCTTTAACAATTCGGACCGTTTATCTGAAAATTCGCTTTCATTGTGAAAGTCTTATCAGTTTCTTCGTAAATTTATTGTTAATTTCTTTGTGTGTCCCATTTCATCATGGTTTTACGAACACCCTCTCTAAATAATATGCAAATTTTATCTAACGATAGACATTCTTTAT
Source organism: Echinarachnius parma (assembly GCA_037951105.1). Classification (NCBI taxonomy): domain Eukaryota; kingdom Metazoa; phylum Echinodermata; class Echinoidea; order Clypeasteroida; family Echinarachniidae; genus Echinarachnius; species Echinarachnius parma. Next base: position 30,321 of record JBAMJV010009383.1, read on the forward strand.
GTGACGGCTTGTCATAGCCGATTTATGTACACTTGGCGTGCCGTAGTCACGAGATCGTTGGATTTTAACATGGCTTGATTTTCAGTTACATGACGGCTGTTTGTGTGTCTTTATTTCGATTATTTTACGAGGAACTCGGGAGAGAGTGGTGTGGTGATGATGGTGAACCAGTCACACGTAACATTTATAATTAGATAAATCTGAAGCTTAGAAAAGAAAATATTTTTCCACCCATGAAAGCCGTCCTACTTTTCTTAGTTACATCGCAACCCCCATTCTATTTTGCAACCACAGCCAGTCTTTAACATTTAATGGCCTAGTCCCACTGCACCGTTTCTCATTCCGTTTCCTTTCCGACCAAAATGTGGCGAAACTGTCAATAAAACTAGAAAATTTGGAAGTTCCATGACGTTTCGTTTCACGCGAAACTTGGTCCGGATCATTTAGTTTCCTACTAGTACCTTACGGATGTCAAACGGATAGAAAATTGAAGGAGAAACGATGCTGTGGGACTAGGTCATTAACATTACATGGTTAATAATGATTCCCTATACCATCACCTTACTACTTGGTCCGCATTATTTTGTTTCCTGCCAGTATCTGATTGTAATTTATGGATGTCAAACGGATAGGAAACGGAAGGAGAAACGATGCAGTGGGATTACTACATAAAGGGATAGTTGAGTTTTGGTCAAACTGAGTTTTAGTAACCAAAACCTGCACCATTACAGTACAAACTAATAGTTATAACTCCACCATGCTCGAAAGTTATAGAAAATTACAAACGACTAAATAAAAACCCGGTTATCATTTAAAAATAGCCGTTACAACTCAAGAGGGCGCTCTCTAAAAAATAATTGGTTTCAACCATTTTTCATACAAAATTGTGCATGTGATGTTTTGTTAAAATACTGATTAAATAGAGATATCATCAACAACTATTTAAAAACTTCTTTTGATTTTTGTTAAAGAAGTGTATAAGCATTTTATGTATTTAAAAAAAAAAAAGATATCGTCTGGCCAGACGATAAATTTTACAACTATGAGAGCATTCGAAAGGGAATGATTCTTATTTCACATGTTTTATTCAATGAACTTTCAAATGGAATTAAAACCAATCAATTTCGTCTCATGGGGCATTTCGAGAAGTACCAATACTCAAGTGTACCTTTAAAGGGACTTAGTAACATTGTCCAAATCTTCAAAACTTATTTGGAACTCTAGTGGTTCTCTCATACCTTATCATTATTCATATTAACAATAAAAGCATGGGACAGGTTTCGGTTTTTCAAATTTCCATTTTGTTCAAAAGATATTTACGATTGAAGTGTTCAGATATGAAATTGTCTACGGGATAATTTCATGCCGTGTACAAAGTAAGTACAATGAGTTAGTGAATATCACTTTGCAATTAATTTGCTCATATCTTAGCCAAAAAACATCCAATTAACGTGAAATTTCCACACATTACTTTGTGGACATATCAGATCGCTCCAATATACATTTTATTAAAGTCATACCTGTAAAGTGTCCAAATCCACGAAAATTACTTGGAGCTTCCTCGTTTCTCTTCTACCGTGTTGTTTAGCTTAAGCCTTATGGTAAGAGAAGAATAAAATAGGGTTTGATTTTTTTCAAATGTCCCTTTAGTATGAAGATAATTATCATTGAAAATCATTATTCCAAAAGCGACGCAATTGAAAAAAAGTACAATTGTTGTAGCTAAACGCGTCCGCATTGCAGCACGCGTGGGAACATTCCGGAAATTGAACTTTGAACCCAGCGAGCACAAATTCCATGAATTCTGTACTACGTCTGTAACGTAATCATACACGGGTGCGAATATCTCAAACGGCTGATGTGACAAATGTATGGCAGACCATCAGTATTCGGTGATAAAATATGAACTCAATATTCGTTTTTTTTCACTAGGTAAACAGTGTTCGTTTTCTTTCAAACTTTCACAAATCTTTCAATTGTATTTTACAATGATATTGATATAGGATTGAAGTCTCAAATGTCATTTTGTGCAATATCTGACACTTTACAGGTATCACTTTAATCACTCATCACTTTTTGCACTTGCCAACAAAGTGACTAGATCCCTTTAAACAGAACACGGTTAATAACCATTGCTGATCCCACCCTCTACTGTTTTCGACCAAACATCACCCTCGACTCTACCTGGTTTCTTTGTAATCGGACCTGTCGGAACGGACGACGACGACTCCATCCCTTCATGGTCTTCATCATCCTCGTCATCGTCCTCCTCCTCCTCCTCCTCTTCGCCTTCACTCGCTGACGATTCTCCTCCTTCTGAAGACATACATAAATAGGTAGGTATAAGTGCGGCCAGAACATATACAGTAGTTACCAGTTCGCTACTAGATATTGCGATCCCAATAGAGGTAACACAGGGCCTGCCAGCAATGGGTTGGCATAGGATTGGATTTTTGGCAGACCTACGTTTTCATCTTCGCGCTTTAATTAGTATTTGTATTATGTATATCATCTCAAGAGCTTTATAATGATCGAGGTTTATTACGTCAACTGAGCTGAGCTGTCATTGATAAAATTACCTATCCGCGGAAACAAGAAACGTTGATATCACAGCTCGTATTTATCGAATTATTCTCTGTGGTTCATTTTCTAGGGTCAGTATTTAATTAAAACAGTAACATGTAATATATTATTGTATAAGTATGACACGGCCCATTGGCCCAATGTTCGCATCTTGTAAATGTCCTGATATAAGTACAAACAAGCCGATAACACACGTTTGTATCAATTCCACAGATTATTCTAAAATTAAAAAAAGGTACATATTAACAGACACAAGGGAATGTTATACAAGGTTACAATAAGGATTCAGTTCGTGCGGGAACTTATTTCACTACGAATTAACTCATTATACATTGATTATTTCTTTAGGAGGATAGGTTTTTTTTTAAAGTTAATAATATAAACTAATACCTGGAGGTTCTGAAGGAGATGAATCTGACCCTTCGGGAGCTGATGATTCGGCTGGAAGGAAGATAACAAAATATACAACTTTATCAAGGTAAATATATTAGTACAAATAATAGCTGTATGAATACAAAACTTATAGTACCGAGTATAACATTTCATGAAAAAGGGACTTAAAGGGATACTTGAGTTTTGGTAAAGAGAGTACGGTTTGGGTCAAACTGAATTTTAGTAACCAAAACCTGCACCATTACATTACAAACTAATAGTTATAACTCCACCATGCTCGAAATGAATAACAAATTACAAACGACTAAGTAAAAAGCTTGTTATCATTCAATAAGAGCCGTACAAACTCAAGAGGGTGCTCTCTAAAATATCATTGGTTTTAACCATTTTAAATAAAATATTGTGCATGTGATGTTTTGTAAAAATAGTGATTAGATAGAAAGATGATCACCAACCATTTAAAAAAGCCCTTTAAAAGAGGGCATTTTTGAAAAGAGGAAGCATTTCTAAAACAAAATTAACGGCTGGTTCAACATTATCGAATAATTGTGGGGCCACACAATTATAACAAAATGAATATGTATGTGTATGGATATTTCAGCCGTTTCTAAACCGATTATGATCAAATAAAGTGTATTCTGTCATTAAAATTGTATGCTCTTTCAAATTTGACACTCAGTTTTTCATTATCTCAGACAAAATTATTTTGTGTAGCGCCCTTTATCCCAACTTTCTTAGTAACATTGTCCAAATCCTAAAAATCCAATTGGAATTATATCGGTTCCCTCATACCTTGTTGTATTCGTATTAACAATAAAAGCATGGGACAGGTTTCGGTTTTTCAAATGTCCCTTTCGTTAAAAAGATATTTACGATTGAACTGTTCAGATGTTAAATTATCCACTGGACCGCGAAAGCCGTGTACAAAGTGAGTGCAATGAGTAAGTGAATATCACTTTGCATTTGTGCTCATTACTCGGCCATATAACGTCCATTTAACTTGAAATTTCCGATAACAACAATGTACATTGTATCAACCACTCATAACTTTTTGTACATGTCAACAAAGTTACTAGAACCCTTTAAATAACACTATGCATTTCGTAGGTCTTCCCGGTCAAATTCGTAAAAACAGCAGCCAAACTGACGATTCGATCATTCAAATTAGCACGAAATTGACTGACGATTGGGGTCATCATTTGATTAAAGGGATAAGGTAGTTGAGTTCTGGTAAAGAAAGTACAGTTTTGGTCAAACTGAATTTTAGTAACCAAAACCTGCACCATTACATTACAAACTAATAGTTATAACCCCACCATGCTCCAAAGGAATAACAAAATACAAATGACTAAGTCAAAAGAGCCGTTAAAACTCAAGAGGGCGCTCTCTATAAACACTCATCGGTTTCAACCATTTAAAATAAAATATTGTGCATGTGATGTTTTGTTGAAATAGTGATTTAAATATTTAAAAACCTCTTTTGTAATTTTTTTGAAAAGAGTAAGCATTAAAAAAAAAACTTTAACAGCTGGTTCAAGATTATCGAACAATCCCCCTAAACACTCACATTCACACTCAAACGCCAGTGACACGCAAACGTACATACACACACTCAGTGGCGCTGCAATAATTGTGTGTACATGCGGGGGGGGGGGGGGGGGGGGGTACCATCGGGGCCTTGCACTTTCATGAAGGCCACATAGATGTATTAATTTTTCAGTCGTCCATAAATATACATAATGCTTCCTTCTGTTTTCATTGAATGTATATCACATAACACACGAAACTGACAACAATAGTGTTTTACTTATACCCTGAAAAGAACAAGCTTTGGTTAGTTTAGCTTGTCTATTTTATACATATGTATATATATATATATATATTGCTATCATGAACATTATCAAAATTGTTATGTCATCTACATCCCCAGTTAGCTTCACAAATATTGTGTAAGGAATATACTGTCCACGCTGATCAGCGCGGAGGAGGCACGTGCCCCCTCCCCTCCCCCAATAATTTGACAAACTATAAAATCATAAGCCTAGAGGAATCATTAAACAAAAACATATAGATACGTATTAAAGCTCATTGGCGTAGGAACACTTTTTTCCAGAGGGCCGGTGTCAGCGCATAATCTGTCTGGGCGGATAACTTGTATGACCCTAACCCTAAACACTAACCCTAACCCTAATTTGGTGGCTATATGTCAGATTAGTGGCTATAGGTCAGATTTAGTGGCTATAGGTCAGATTTAGAGGCTATAAGTTAGATTTATTGGCTACATAAGTGTATACAGTATATCAGTGGTGGGGCCTACCGTAATAGCCTACACGATATTGCCATTACTATAATACTGCGGCCAAGACAGGCTATCCGCCAAGACAGATTATGCGCTCACACCGGGGCCGTTTATCCCCGAAATTCATCTTTCTCATTTTTACCTGATAAGCCATTAAACAAAATTGTCACGATTTTACTGTCCAAAATTATATTGAATTCTTTTATGACTTTCCCCCGAATATGACTTGAGTTTGCCCGAATACGATACGCCACTGCTTTTAGCCAATTTATTGCTGACCTACCTTTACTTTTCTTAAAGTGCCGATTTGAATGGCCATTGATGAAACGGTCCTTTGTGCAAATTCACTTGCTCCGGACGTGATTTTGAACGACTTTTTACGAATTCAAATGCTGCTATGTTGCGGCGATCGCAAATCGTGCGAATTCAATTTAAATGACACAATCGCGAAATTTGAGCGGGGAAATGTATATTTACCGCATTATACAATTATTGGATAGTTTGCTTAACTGAGTTTGATTGTATGTCAAAATATTAACTAAATCGTGGTAAAGAAAGTAATTTATTTTTAATCTCAGTTGCCCTTTCATCCTTTCCTCTTTTGATGTTTATTGGGGGTCATAAATGACTTGATGATTTGACAGATATTGAAACGGGGGTGTCTCAAAGATAAATTATGCAAAGTAATATCATGTGTTTACTTACTTTGTGACACTGGCTCTGATACTCCACCACCTTTTGGAAAAAAGAGATACATTTAAAATGTTTAAATAAAGTATTTACTATATATATAATGAGGGGTTGATACAAAACTGTACATGCACTTACAGTACCGTATGTCCCATGTTGACACTTGGATGCTCTTGGCACCCATATGAATGGAAATACATGTATTTTGATGTAAAGGTATGCAGAGAATTTGAATTAATTTGTTAGTTGCCACGACAGTTGTGAGCAAAATATTTCCATTCATATGGGTGCCAAGAGCATCCAAGTGTCAAACTTGGAAGAAACGGACCCATGACATGCTTTACACAGATCCCCCATTCTCCATGACCACTGAAGCAAATCGAATAGGGTTTTCTGCAAAATGTAGGTAATACGTTATAGTTTCATACCCTGAAATAGCATTATGATTGATCTACTATCTTTAAAGGGAACCACCAGGCAAAGAACAACACATTATTATATGTTTTGGTACCGTTTTGTGATATCAAATAGATACCCAACATTTTGCAAAGGGTTGTGTAATTCATAATCAAAGCAATTAATTTACACCACTTACGGAACCACTACTATTTCCTGGTTCCATATGGACCAAACATTTGCGAGTGCGCCAATGCTATTCACGCGTACGTTTGTAGACAATGGAATCCGATTCTGGGCGATTCGTTCGCTCTGCACACATTAGTCTTCGCAATTCAGAATGCATGAACGCATGCTTTAGAATGATGATGCATTTTCCAATTATATATTTTTTCTGGAAACATATTTTTGTGAACTTGTTGATGGAATGGAATACTAAAGATGTTACCTTTCTTTAATAAGAATATTATTTATGGGTGGTGGTACCCTTAAAAGTTATCGTTGCAGAAAGTCCGATTGTAATTATTTTGGGGACATACGGTATATGTAAACCAGGCAGTAGGATTACAGCAAGCATAGAAAGTTCATTATTTGTGTCGATGTTTATTATAGCTTGTAGTCAAGGGGTTACCAAAATGGATCTAGCAAATTTTGGATTTAGTGAAGCTCTTCTCTTTTAGTTTGGAAGTTGTATAAACGACCAACAAACGTTCAGGCTATTTAGAGTGAGAACATTTGTTTTACCTTCCGACGACTCCGGCTCTTCAGACTCTTCTGGTTCCTCTGATTCCGCCCCTTCAGATTCTGGTCGTAAAAAGAAATAACATTTTAATAAAATAAAATAGCTTCAATAAGACTACAAAAAAACGTTTACATTTGATTGTAAGTATTATTTGTTTTTTGTAAGCTATCCGTTATACAGCCGTTTGGCTTTAAGATATATTATTTAATTAAAATTGTGTCACTTATACTTTCAAATCACGCTTCTGCTCGTTACAACACGAGTGTAAATTTGTTGGTGCTAAACATCAAAAGCTTCAAGATGGCAACGCGTGTCTTGTTTATGAACCCACACTTCAGTACCATTTATAATTGTAATGAAACGACTTCATACCTGATGCTGATTGGCCAGTGGGTTCGGCCGGAGACGATTCGGATTCCTCCGGTTCTTCCGGTTCTTCACTCTCGGATCCCTCTGGCGGGTTCGAGAACCAACCACCTTCTGACGAAGCTGGAAGGGGAATCATTATTATTTGTGTTTGCATTATTTGTTAACTCCATGTTCGGTAGGATACAATTGTAATTTCTGTCAATGACTGAATGTATATCCCTAGTATCCAACATTAAGCGAAAAAGACTACACTACTTTGATGAAGGGAAACATAGTAATGTTCCCTTATTTAGGTATTTTCAAACCGAATTATTGGCCGTGCATATTATACATTTCTTTGCTTCCGGCAAAGATGTGGGAGTAAATAATTTATGCACAAGAATGTGTTACATAATGCATGGAGAAGGTGAAATACGAGGGAACACATCCGTGCCTACATACCTTCCTGTCCAGTGGGTGATGATTCCGGTTCCTCGGGCTCCTCGGATTCTGACACCGATTCTAGACGGATGGAAAAGGAACAAGACGTTATTGTTTATTTTAAAATCTCTCACAAACCCTTTGGTCCGAATTCTCGTCAGTGGTTCAATTTGCGCCTGGCCTTTAAAGACAGTTAAAACATTTTGCACCTGCAGACCTAATGTGTTGTCGATAATGGTCCCTGGAGATGATATAATTGTTTCCTTTCATTATCCTGTCAATCCCTTGAGTTCTGATTACAGGCATCATGACAATGGGCCCTTTGAAATGCAATCATTGTATAGTCGGTCATCAGCCAAATTGCTTCCTGGATCATCCTAGTCATTGTATTGCTGGTGACCAGTTATACTATGACTGAATTTCAAATGGCCCATTGTCCTGATACCTATAACTTAAATTATAAGCAGAACTCAGGGGATTGACTGGATAATGAAAGGTAACAATTATAATATCTCCGGGGACCAATAGCCGTGGTTACCCGTAGTCTATGTCTATTTGGGCCGGGCGCAAGTTGAGCCACTGATGAGAATTCGGGCAATATGATTACTGTGAAGATATACGCAAGCATTTGTTATAAGTGTAATGGCTTCACATTTTCTATAAATACCCCCACTTATAAATACCTCTCTCCTCACCGGATGTTTGCCGGATGACGCCGGTTGTTAATCAGCGAAACGTGGGCAGGGGGCTACAGATTCCCACCCCCCCCCCCCCCCCCCCCCCCCCTCCTGGATTTTTGAAAACGACCACATTCGGGGGAAAAAACACCTCACATTTGGGCAAAACACCTCACATTTGGCCAAAACATGGTATATTCGTGCAAAACCATATCATATTCGTTTAAATCAATGCCATATTCGGGCAAAACCATGTGACATTCGGGCAAATCCGTGTCATATTCGGGCATACTCATGTCATTTGGGGGCAGAGTCATGATAAATTCGGGCAAATTAATGTAATTTTAGGTCAATACAACGTTATTTTCGGCCCAAACCGTCCCATCTTCGGGTAAAAACATTTTCGGGCATCAAATAGGCGAAGACCTTTTCTTTCTTTTTTTTCTTTTTTTGTCAGGTGAAAATGGGAAGTATAAAAAGACCTCAGCCCCTGAGAAAAATGTGCTCTATACGGCCCATGTCACTTACCAAAGCAAGTCTTTCCAGTTTATTTATTGCTAACGGCCCATGTCACTTACCAAAGCAAGTCTTTCCAGTTTATGTATTGCTAACGGCCCATGTCACTTACCAAAGCAAGTCTTTCCAGTTTATTTATTGCTAACGGCCCATGTCACTTACCAAAGCAAGTCTTTCCAGTTTATTTATTGCTAACGGCCCATGTCACTTACCAAAGCAAGTCTTTCCAGTTTATTTATTGCTAATATTTACTCTACTTCGACTGGATGAATGATAATTTTTTTGTATACTTCATCTAAATGCACTTGATCTTTTATCTTGTTTATGATTACACGTACACTATAATGTTCCACTAACCGTTAACTGATTACAATTGATCGATATAGCAATGGACACCTGATTAATGTTATTACCCGCGTGTGAAACCGGCTCCGCGGGGGAAGATTCGGATCCTTCGGGTGCTTCGGATTCTTCGGGTTCCTCGGATTCTGACGCAGACTCTAGATGGACAGAAAGGGTAACCGGTGGTCATTTCTTTCCTTCAAATCATTTTGTATACCAAAAAATAGTATGCATAATAATTTAAGTGCAATTTATCCATGTTACATATTGTCTCTGATATTAAACGTATGAATGAGTATTATTCTACGTATTTTTAGTTGCTTCTTTAGGATGTGACAACCATGTCAGCAACAATCAAAATCATAATAACATAAATACAAAGAACTGAATTCATACAAACAATATGAAGACCATGCAATCCTGGCACGCTTCATTGGACCACATAACAGTTAAACAGTATACCATAGAAATGAGGGGGAAACAAGAACAATAAATTACAAAATAGTGACAAAAAAGAAAGACATCCCTTATACTAGTGTGACCCGAATCGAGAACCACCATCTTTTTTTAGTCCCTGTCAACAAGGAAATAAATTACCTGCGTGCGGAACCGGTTCTGCGGGGGAAGATTCGGATCCTTCCGGTGCTTCGGATTCTTCTGGCTCTTCCGATTCCTCCGGTTCCTGCGACTCTGCTCCGCCTTCAGATGCGGATGCTAGTTGGGGAATTAATTGAGAAGTAGTAGTGATACATAACATTTCCATGACTCAAGTTGGAATTATTGTAAAATCTATGAATTATTATAACCTAAACATATATATATAATCGATTTCTTCCATTTTCAGTGCGAAAAGAAACTCGCTACACCTAATTAATTATAACTTAACGATTGTAAAACTAGTCTACTGTATATTGTTAAGTCAAATTGCCTATATATATATAATTCCCATAAACTTTGAGTATAAGAGCACGGACATTGTCTAATTTTAAGTGGGAGGGGAATTACGTGGGATAAGGTCTTTGTCCAAATGCAATCCTTCCTATTTGTCATTTGATGAGATTTTCGCAAGCAAATTTCAAAATTTTCTTGGAAGAGGGGGTATAGCCTCCCTTATAAAGCAACTAACCTCCGTGTCCGGCTGGCTCTGCAGGGGAAGACTCGGATCCTTCCGGTTCTTCTGACTCCGATCCGCCTTCAGACTCGGAACCACCGTGGGATTCTACAAATTTGGTTATTGTTAAATAATTATTTAACTATTGTTGGCAATATTTGCACCGTTTCAGTTGTAATTACTAATTTATATTACTTTCATTAGAAAGGATAATTTCTCATTCTTAACAAGATGTTACGGATACTTATCTATAACAAAAAATCTAGCTTCAATGTCTATAGTAATAAATTTCACTCAGTTCAAATGTATTTATGATGGCAATGTTTCAGGGAAAAAAAGAATTAAGATTTACTTTTCGGGGCTACTTTTTAAGCTTGCATGCAAGAAAATAACACTCTTAAATTACGGTAGTTTATAGTCAATGAACTCTGTGCAAATTAATGGGGGCTCTTTTATGATTTTGGGAGGCTCTTTTTGGCATTTCGGTGGCAAATTTCCCTGAGCCCCTATGCACTTTTTCACTGCAATGTTTCACAAATATTCAAAGTTGAACTTAACTCTAAGTTTGACCTTACTATTATGGAAAGCCCGTAGTTTATTTGTACAATTGTTGAAACAGTTCTTCCGAAAAGACGTTTGATAAAATCAGTTAATTTTGTTATTATACAGGGTGGCCCACCAAAAAAAAACCGGAACGGGGCACTTCCCAAAATATATAACAAAATAATTATGTCCATCGGATAGGGTGTCCTTTCCAATAAAACACGATACCAAGATCAGTAGTTTTGGTCGTGTAGTTTTTGTTTCAGGGCGCTCTGAGTGACACCATGTCAGGTTCCCATATTTGTCCATTTTTACCAAGTCAGTGCCTGATAAATCGCACTTCCTGTCCGTCATAGCGTCGAACAACCATGCCCATTCTCTCGGCACACAGCTGAATGCACACTAACAATAGCGCGCGTATTGCTCGTTGTTCGATGCTATGACGGGCAGTAAGTGCGATTTATCAGGCCCTGATTTGGTAAAAATTGACAAAAATGGGAGCCTGACATGGTGTCACTCAGAGCGCCCTAAAACAAAAACTACACGACCAAAATTACTGTTCTTGGTATCGTTTTTCATTGGAAAATATATCCTATCCGATGGACATAATCATGTTTTACTATATTTTGGGAAGTGCCCCGTTCCGTTTTTTGGGGGCCACCCTGTATATCAAGGAGACTTGTTGATATACATTTTTGTTGCAAGTTTCAAATACTTTTTTTTAAATGCTTTTTTTGTTTTTGAATGTTTTACTTCAAGGCTACATACAAATGGCTTACCATAAGTGTAAAGTCCAACCTAGTTAAGTTTAACTTTAAATCTTCGTGAATTGTTCTGTTTAAATACACTAGTATCGCAAATTTCATTTAAATTATGTAAAATGAGTTGAAGAGCGCATACGTCCTTGTCCAACCGGTTCCGCGGGTGAAGACTCGGATTCTTCCGGTTCCTCCGACTCCGATCCGCCTTCAGATGGTGATCCGCCTTGAGCTATCATCACAATGAAAACAAACAATTTAGTTACTTCGAGTTCTTATAGCTAATACATAAATAAATAAACAGTTCCATACATGACTAACATTATACAAATGTACGAATAAACGGTCTAAGCTAATTCGAATCGACAATGTAAGATTATGTTTAAAATGATAACACGGGAATAACACGGAAATGAAAATGAATTACAAAAATTAAGACAAACGAGGTTGCACTGCATGTTCGGCAAACTGATTATAATTTACTTATACATCTTCTTAAGATGTACAAGCACATAAACGAACATACAAACAAACAAACAAAAACAAAAGCACACAACCAAAAAATAAAACAAACAAACGAACGCAAACACATAAAAACACATTCTTTCATCATCATGATTAATATTTGAAACTCACCCCACTGAAAAATGGGTGATGATTGCATCGGTGATGATTCTCCCCCCTCCTCTTCCTCCTCCTCTTCTTCCTCCTCCTCCTCCTCCTCTTCTTCCTCCTCGCTGCTAGCTGGCATCCTCTGCCTCTGATGCCACATCCTCAGCTGACCGACCGGATTCCTTTTGGCGTCGACGCCATCGACGGCGGCCGGGGTCGCATCGGCGTCGAAGGCGATGGACATATCGCTGCTGGACCCGTAACCGTCCACGCACTCGCCCATGTACGCGACCTGCCAGTCGGCGGCGGGTCTCTGTGCGCATGCGCTCATTCGCAGGTAGCACCATGATATGTATGTCCTGCCGTTGGTGCCACAGACTATCTTGCTACGGGGAGGCACGGACCAACACTTCTTGGGGCATTTGGAATCTTCCGGTCCTATTATATAGCGAAATTAATACAAATGTAATAAACTGATAAGCATATAGCCAAATTTGTTATCATAAGTTTACAAATTCGTCCGGTGAGAGTAAGAAGGGCGTTAAAGGGATAGTTGAGTATTAGTCAAACTTAACTTTAGTAACCAAAACCTGCACCATTACGGTACAAAGTTATAGTTATAATTTCACCATGCTCGAAAAGTATACACAATTACAAACGACTAAGTAAAACCCCTGTTATCATTCAAAAAGAGCCGTTACAACTCAAGAGGGCGCTATTTAAAAAATCACTGGTTTTAGCCATTTTTTATACAAAATTGTGCATTTCATGTTCATGTTAAAATAATGATTCAATAGAGATATCATTAAACGACTTTTTAAAAACCTATTCAGATTTTTTTTCAGGTAGTCTTTAAGCATTTTTTTTCTTTCTAAAAAGTCTAAATATCCCCCGGTGATTACCGGTGAAGAACCTTTTGAATAAAAATATACTTATGGATATTTCAGCCGTTTCTGAACCGATTTTGATCAAATAAAGTTTATTCTGTCATTAAAATTGTATGTTCTTTCACTTTTGACAGTCAGTTTTTCATTATCTCACACAAAAAATATCGGGGGGCACTTCGGGAAATACCAATACTCAACGGTACCTTTAAAGGGACATTCCCTCTTTTGCAAGCCAAATTTCAAAAGTTGCGAGGTTATTGTCTTATATGAAAGAAAATGTCATTTAATAGCATGCCTGAAAAACTTAGGGCTTGAAATATCTTTTTCGTGAAGTTATAGACCTAAAACTAATAAAACGACAACCAACGGTTAATTGTGCATTTACGTGTATTCACCCAGTGAGGAAGTTCGTACACGGATTCCACGAAGTACCAGAACGTTATGCGTGACCCCTACGTGACCCGCACACACATAATAATAGCATGACCAAACCTCGCTTAAACTGACTACATGTAATTACATATTCTTCATTTTTTTGATTTTTTTTCCGTGACATACCTTTACAAATGTCGGCTTCACAATACCTTTATAAGAATAAGTACAATATTTTTGTTATATTATGCTAAATCATTTAAACTCTTTTATTGACCGATATATAGTTTGATGGAGGGACGCATTCGTTTTTTATCCGTAGAATCCAAATTACAGGGCTGTTCGATCTGAAGGACAGTCCCTTTAAGTCGATTGTTTGTTGTTGCTAAATTGATGTACACACATCGTGTAGTAGGTTGGGGTCTCCTCTATGTGATTAACAAATTAAATAATAACCATGTCTGTTTTTTTTAATTATTGAAGTCCATTTGGTTTGCGCTTGGCTTTCATATTTTAAATATGATTATTTCAGAAGTAGAAAGTGTGACTTAGTGCCCTTCTCCTTCGCTATTAAAGATTGTAATGAATATTGTGATTATTCAAACAACAATTTTAAATTTATATACCGGTAAGTCAAATCGTTTTAATGATTTCATCATACATGCATGGTAACGAAAACCTTAATTATTTGAAATTTGAAACAAAAAAGTTAATTTCCAATCCTGATTACAAAATCAAATATGAAAGTATGTGTTTGGGTCGTGTATCTTAATTAAAATGAGAGTGAAGCAAATATGCCTTCTGTCTGTTGTGTATACCTATAATACATGAACAACACAACACAACTGAATAACGTATCTAACTTGGAAGCGGAAGATTGCAAGACAGAAGTGGCGTAGCGTGGTAGGACTGATTGGGGGCACTCCAATTAGTTGGGGACACTCCCTATTTATTTCTTTATTTATACACATATTTCCCCCTTTTGTTTGTTTTTGTCAACTATTCACAGGCCTATCCGTGCCCCCCCCCCCCCCCCCCCCCCCCCCCCCGTAGATAGGCCTACGCCACCGCATGACAGCAATCCGGACCGGCATTTATCAGAGCCGCTGATAATTTACGTTGGTCATTGTGTAACAGTGTGATGACCTTTTACATTCCCTCTGTACCTAAAATATAGGTTTTCCCGTCATTACCTTTGTCATTACATTTTTATACATTTGTACTTCAATATCGTCCCGAGAAGCCAAGAATGTGCTAATGCCAACTTCAATTTCGTCTCTTGCCTACCAATTTTACAAAAAGTCCATTTAATTTAGTCGTTCGTCACTCATTTTCGTCGGTCATTCGGTCACAGTTGCTGAACACATCTGTGACTGACAAATTTGAATTGTACTGGACGATAACGTGTGAGAAATGACTACATTTAAAGTTGCCAGGCAAACCAAACACATGTTATCTTCTGTTTATCTGTATTAGTGTACAAATCAACTATTTGTAAACCATTTGACCCAAACATATTTTGTATATTTAAAAACATTTTTAGTAATTATTTGTCTCTATATTGCTAAGCCTCCACCTCTGAAAACCTCTCCAGAGTAAAATTCTATTGTTGACTGGTTGTGACATCATCAGTCATTCACTACGCAGTTACAAAGAAGTGACCTTCATACAAGCTGAGTGCCTAATCACAATATAGCATCACACGATTGAATACAATACCAACTCACACACCTTCAATTTCAATAGCAGTTGCTACGTCAGAAGAAGAGCACTGTCTAAGCTATTGTACGGAGGCATGCAGGGCATGCTTTTGTGTGCATGTTCTTTTTGTACTTTCATCTTGTGTTAATCTCATGGTAGCTGACCAGTGATTGACAGATGATGTCACAACCAGTCAATAATAGAATTCACTCTGGAGGGTTGTTTAGGAGGTGGGGCTTTAGCATCATGAAGAAAAATAAATGATAAAATGTTTCAAAATATACACAACATATTTAGGTCAAATAGTTTACAAATATTGAATGTGTACACTAATACATATATACAAAAGTCAACATGCATTAAGGTTTGCAAGGCCCCTTTAATGGACTTTTTGTGAAATTGGTAGACAATATAGACGAAATTGAAGTTTTCATTGGCACATTCTTGGCTTCTCGGGACGAAATTGAAGTACAAACACTGGCGTAAATCTGTCCGGAAAACACAATGCATTGGGGGGTCGAGCAATTGTTCACAAACGGTTTGTGAACAATTGCTCGACCCCCCAATGCATTGTGCTTCCCGAACATATATTACGCCAGTGAGTACAAATGTATAAAATTTAATGACAAAAGTGTTAAAATAGACGGGAAAACCTATACTATATCCATTACAATTACTTACATTACCTCAGTGGTATAGCACAGGACTTTTAATCAAGAGGTAGCAGGTTCGAGTCACACCGAAACCCACGTTTTGTTGCTTTTTAGTTTCCATGAAAGTCATTACTTTTGTGTAAATGTTATGCATCATTGCTGCATATTTAAATCTTATAAACTCTAACTTCGGAAGCCCTCGATTCATTCAGCCTCCGATGGTGCTAGATTGGTTAATCAGAAATATCTAAGACGTTGAATGATTTGAATCATACTCTCAGATTTAGTTTGTACCCTGGAGATTTGTTGCACAGATACCCGTTTCTCATGAAAGATCACACGTACTGTCGATCATCGACGTGTAATATGGGAATATCCCTTCTCCATATAATTCCTCGAGGGCACCTTCTTGCAGGCGCGCCGGTAGCAGTTTTGGATTGAGGGGGGGGGGGGGGGGGGCAAAGACCTAAGGGGGCTCACGATTGTTTGTTGTTGAATGCAAACTGAGATAATCGCGCGGGAAAACTTAAAATGGATGTATAAATTATGTTTTGAACGTTAGAATTAACAAGTCTTAGCTCATACATTTTATTTTTTCTTTCCCACTCTTTTTTTTTTGGGGGGGGGGGGGGGGCCGCCCCCCCCCCCCCCCCCCCTGCCCCACTTCCGGCGCCTATGCCTTCTTGCCTACCCCTCTTCACTCTCTCGTGTTTCCCTTTTAATTTGTTCTTCCCTAAAAGTCCCTTGATGCATTGCCCTGTGCTTCTAGACGCTTTTCATGACCCCTCCGACTCCGCTCGGAAGACCTCGTTTTATTTACCCCTCCACTGAATCTTATATTGGTTCATCCTTCTCCCATATATCTATGATAATCGTCAAACTAGTATTATCCTATCAACTGTGTGCGCATCGTCTCGTCACTTGACCCACCTGGCTCGTGCACTTATGTTTGAACACGTATCCTGAACTGTTTGATAACTAATCATCCTTAACTGTAGAATAAAAAAAGATTGTCAAAAGGAATTATTTTGTCATTGTATAGAATAATAACAACGAATAATCTTTCAACAAACTAGCATCCAATCAACATGCTCAAATACACGTTTTCATGGTGTCACGTGACCTACCCGCCTCTCGGAAGTTCTCCAGCTTGCCTTCATCCATGTTGTCTGCCAGCGATGACGCAGCACACGTTGCTATGACAACCAACAATAGTAACACGTGATCCAGCAACTTCATGATGATTTGTGATTCTGTGATGAAATAAAGACGACGTTTGCATGGTCAATTATCATCCACGCATTGCGCGAAATGAGAATATCTATACTCGTGTATATGAAATACATATCCGATGATTACTTTATACGCGGGATTGAAATCATACTTCTGATATCAGAGAAAGGTGTTTTTGTTCTTACACGGGATCACAGCCAGTTGCATTTGTATTATTGTATCATTGTATATTTGGGCAAGATAATTATAACGACGACTTTCTGACAAGGGCATAATATGTTAGGATTGCTAACCAAACAACCAGGCATGATCTGAATAATGACATCATTATCAATGCTAGCCTTAATAGGCCTAATTTACCCCCAAGTATACAGCAACAGCAACATCAACAGCAACTGCAATGTCAGAATAAGTAACACAAACAATAACAACTAATATGTTGTAGATCACAGCATTCTTCCCCTATTCTATTAATTATGTCCGTAGTAAACAAAAACACCAACTGCAAAATCATTATGATACAGTGATTTTCAAAATCTTCTTTTTCCCTCTAGACGGGAAATGTTTATCATTATGATTATGGCTATAATATGTCACAACAAATAAATCAGGATACCACAGTGTCGTGCATGCTGAAATGGTTTAGTTTTGTTTTGAAACACGGTTTTATTTTGATCGCTGGTTGAGTCATTTGGGTAACATTAAGAGATCCCGTCAGTAAACCGCTAGGAAAGCTATGCGGAAATGACACAATTACGCGGTGTATATACTATTCACAGGTCACACCAAGGCGGTTGAAATAGAAAGAAAAAAAACCAATCGTATTATATTTCCGATAGATGTGTTCAAAATATATATATATTTTTTTATACAAATATGTTTATCTTTAAATTAAAGATAAATGAAAAAGAGCAAAGGAAGTGTGCTACCACGGGAATTGAACCCGAGATCCCCGGATTGCAAAGGAAGTGTGCTACCACGGGAATTGAACCCGAGATCCCCGGATTGCTAGACAGGTGTCAGGTAGCGCTGACTACTAAGCTAAAACTCTTCTGATGGTGGTCCTTCCCTAAAACTTTGCTAAAAAACCGTGTCAATGCTCATGCTAATAAAATAGATATACATACTTCTAATTATTACTTGTTATTTTTCTTATCTGACCATTTGAAATCAATATCATATACAGATATATGACAATTATTATAATACAGGTTACTTAATGATTTGGGGTAATTCATAGAAATACAGACATAATATTTTGAACACGCAGTTTCCCTCTAATATCCTCTATCTCTAATACAATGATATGTATTTTCCAGACATTATTGATAACGTTTTTAAATGAGTCATACCTCTCTATAAGGAAAATAGTCATATCGGTTCCCCTTGAAACATATAACATTGTCTGACAATATGTTATATACTTGTAATCGAACCATGACATCATCGATGGCAAATTAAATGATTTACTTGGTTTCGAATCGAAATACTCCTCTATTGAATTCTATATTGCACTCGCATCAATTTTCTTTTGTTAATTTGTCCACACCTGGTTAGAGCGCGGATGCAGAGAAAAACATTATGTATATAGTGGAGTTTTGAAATGTACAATGATTATGGTTATAATGACGGAATAATGTAACATTGATTGTACTCATTTACATTTTAGTACATTTATACAATATGATGTATATTAATTTATTGATATTTGTTCAAAATAAGCAATACATTTTGCCAGGGCATTAATAAATCAGTAACAAAATACTTGTAGTTTTGTTGATTTTATTAATGGGATGTCCAATCTGATAACATAACTTGATAATTACTACTACGTTACTCTTTACTGTCTCAAGAAAAGGTCTAAATGCATTTTTGTCGGAAACCACTAGAGAGGCTTACACAATACTAAGTAATACAATGCGAATAATAATGATGAAAACATTGACCTCATTTCTTTTACGAGAAGAGTTTATGTTTAAGACAAAGAGTAGATTGGATCACTGATTACGTACAATCGGATGTAGTTATGAAAATGTAAACACAAAACGCACTTCGAAATAATACTACTAATTATATACGCGATTCATAATTATATAGTGCCTAATATGATTGCCCATCATTTCTATAATAAACGCAAGTTTCGTGTTTCAAGTTTATTTCAGTTCGGATCCAGATACAGATTGTATACAGTATAGAAGACCATGGAGACAAGGAACACACACACACACACACACGCACACACACACACACACACCCAAAAAACACTAATCTAAGTCAATTCGTTTTACAATATTATTACACCGGTCATCGGAGACACTCACAATCATCAATAAAAACGAAAGAAAATCGTCCATACCTTTCTCTTGTATCAAAGTTTAAGTTGTCTTCTCCGTCAACAAGAAAGTTAGAGATGTCTCAAAACCCCCTCTTGCTACTTGGGCGGAGAACAATTCCAAAACTACCAGTGTTTTTATCAAGCGTTTATCTCGCTACCAGTTAGCTCCAGTGAGAACAGAACGCAAAAGAGGCATCCGTTTATATTCACATTTAGCTGAACTAACTTTTCAAAGTTTCGATATGAGCGCTGTATATAGTCATATAGTGGTAGCGCAACATTCTTTTTTCCGAGTATCTAATATACCTATATAAATTGACGTCATGCTTACGTCAGTGTCTGAGAAAGCTTGCAACACTCATCGTCGCGTTAATTTGTTTATGTGTGCACTGTTATAGACATTATCTAGAAGAGACAATGCTGTATTGTAGAATTGAACGATAAATAATTTAAAGCGATAACAGTAACAAAAAAAACATGTGCAAGGCCATTCTGTTAATTAAGGTTTATCGTCACTTTTGTAGCTCAATTCAACATCTGGGTTACGTTATATTTTACGTTTAGTAGGATCTTAAAACAAGTATTTTCGATAATCTAGTTTCCCCCCCCCCCCCCACACACACACACTTCAACCCATTACAAAAAACTTCTTTATTGAAAGCCGTAAACCAGACTTAAAATAGCCTTCAATTAAAATTAGGTACAGATTGAACATGTTCATCAATTATCTTCTCTCTTTTTCTAAATTTCGCCATCTTCCAAACAATCTACTGAGTTGTGAGGTTTATACCCTTTTCATTAACATGATATGACTAGATGTTAATTTCCTTAAAGGGATCTAGAAACTTTGTTGACATGTGCAAATCTGAAGAAGGGTCGAATGTGTATTTCTGTAATCTGATATATCCATTGGGTGACTGAGTTATGTATGATAATTGTAAGGTAAATGAATCATATGACCCAGTAATGGGCGAAATGCAAAGTGATATTTGCTAACTCATAGATTGGTGAAGTGTGATGTCACCAATGATGTCATAAACGTCTTTTTTTAGAATTTTCAAATTTGAACTTCATTTTCAGAAAGAGCATAACAAATAATGTCCAAATACCGACAATCAATTGAATATGTTACGTATTGGCTGAGATATGCCCATCCGAATGATTTTTGTTGTCAATGGGCAATCAGTGCACTGGTTCATAATTTTATGAACCAGTGCACTATAACACTGATTGCCCATTGACGTAAAATTCATTCGGATGGGCATATCTCATCCAATACGTAACATATTCAATTGATTTTTGGTATTTGGACATTATTATTGATGCTCTTACGGAAAATGGAGTTAAAATTTTAAAAATCGAAAAAAGTTTTTTTTTATGACGTCATGGTTTCTGTACTATATTGCACTGACTTTGTACATAGTTATAATTCTCCAGTGGAGAATGTCAATCCGGGATGGTTCAATAATGGGATGAAGTTGAAAGGGTGGAATCTTATTTGTACTGTAATTAAAACATGTCTGCTTAGAAATTAGTCATACTCATTTCCTTAGAGATATTAAAATATTCATAAGCATGCAAGCCTTTCAAGGTGCACCAAGTTCTTGTGGGCTTTCGGTTGATATGCACATTTTATCACTCAGTTTTATAAAGCTTGTTTTATTTTGTAGTCATGGATTATTCGAAACGAAATAGTGGTCCCGGTTGCATTGTGTAGTCACGCGATAATACTTGTTGAGGAACTTGAATGATTTTTACCGGAATTCGAATACTTTCCTGGTTGATATATAATGGTGTAGCCAAAGAGGAGAGGTCGGAGGGGGGGGGGGGGGGGGAGGGGGCAATTACCCCAGTGTGAATTCTTATCACAGGTATTACCCCCCGCCCTGTAAAAAAAAAAAAAAAAAAAAAAAAAAGTACTCATTGTACTAATTGGAAGGTTAATCATGAATACTCCGTGGGGGTTTTAACTGGAGGTGGGTCCGAGAGAGTGGTTAGATAAATAGGCTTATACAGGGTGGCCCCAAAAAAAGGAACGGGGCACTTCCCAAAATACAGGGTGGCCCCAAAACAAACGGAACGGGGCACTTCCCAAAATATAGTTACAAAATGATTGTGTCCACCGGATAGAGTGTCCTTTCAAATGAAAAACGATACCAAGAACAGTCATTTTGGACGAGTAGTTTTTGTTGTAGGACGTCTTAAGTGAGACCATGTCAGGTTCCCATTTTTGCCATTTTTTTAACCAAGTCACTGCCTGATAAATCGCACTTCCTGCCCGTCATACCATCGAGCAACTATGCCCATTCTCTCGGCACACAGCTGAATACACACCTAACAATGGCGCGCGTATTGCTCGTTGCTCGACGCTATGACGGCAGTAAGTGCGATTTATCACGCACTGACGCACTTTGTGTGTGCTAAATGGTGATTCATTTATGTTGACTTGAAATAAGATAACAAGGCATCTCACCTCCTGTTAGCTTGGTTCTTACAAGTAGGAGCTGAGAGTGCATATTGCTAGCAAGGAGAAGAGACGTGTTTGTGAATTCCTCCAGAAATCACCACAGCGGCTAAGAAGTTCTCCTTGTCTTGTTCTTGTTTCAGATTCCCTGCTCGCTCGGTATATCTTCGCTCTCCCCGAGAGGAATCCAAGACAACCAAGATAATATTTTATAGAAGCCCGTTTAATTGTATAAGTTAGGAAACCCTTGGTGATATTCAGTTGAATAGCTTTAGATTTAAAGTTATATAGTTGATTTTATAAGTTAAGTGAACAGCATTTGATCTTAAGTCATATAAGTTGATATTTTAAGTAAGGTTGAATTAGAGTTAATTCACTGCTTATAATAGTTGTTTATATATGATTGTTTCATTCATGATTGATGACCTTTTATTTTTATGATTAAAACGTTTTAGTCTACCTTTAAGGCTAAGCTAATTAATCGTATATACTTTTGTCCCTTTTGATTTATTTGAGTAAATAATCTCCTGTATAAATATTGAAAAAACCCGAACTGGGGCCAGGTTCAAGTAAACCTGTGACACTATTATTTGGGAAGTGCCCCGTTCCGGTTTTTTGTTGGGCCACCCTGTATAGTGCAGAAGGGTTATGGAATGTATGAAGTGAGCTTTGGCTTACTGTAGATTGAACTATACTGCAGAAATATATTGCTAAAATGGTTCCCACATTTTACACAGACTGATCCTTACCGAACCTCAAAATGAATGAATAATAATATATTACTTAATCAATCTATTTATTTGATTGGTTTTGGTTAAACAGTGGAGGACAACTGATTGGCCTCTGACTATAGGAGCGTCAAGTGTCCTCTTGTAGCTTATGATTGGTGAGTGTTTTTTTTTTCTTCAGACGCGGCCAATTAAACAGTGATAATTTGCGCCTTTATCGCCACCCGTCCGAGAGACGCCGGTCTGTGTGAAGAGGTGTTCGAGTCTAGTGGTCAGAGCTCCGCTCTGACTACTAATTGACCCGGGTTCGAACCTAGGCTGTGTTTCTCAGATGGGGACGATGAAAGACGGTTCCAGACGTAAATGATCATTGATGATTGAACGCGTCTCAAAAAAAAAATATCATAACCAAGCAACCACCCTTTGGATTGATTCTGGTTTCACCATTGGTTGATATTATCTTGTTATCCACAATGTGCGTCAATCCCTGATCCGGTTTTTAAAAATATATTTTAGGAAAGATTTCAACGGGTAATTTGAATAAAATAATGACTCATATCTACACCTAAACTCAGTGCTATGACCCTCATATCACCCGCATTAAAAAAAATGTAATTATTGTCACATTTATATAATTATGATTGTATAACTATTCTAATTTCAATGTTTTCTTATTCTTATGTATGGACAAATTCTTTATATATTTCATTTTGATTTTGTTAATAAATGCATAATTAAATCTGCCTTTAAAAAAATGGCCACCGTTTTATCGCACAAACTTTTGCAATAACCTTTTTTGATAAATTAACGGGAAAAATTGAGAAATCCTCTTACCTAAGTTACTTACTTAAAGTGAGGCCTGTAAAGTGTCAGATATTGCCCAAAATGACATTTGAGACTTCAATCCTGTACCAAAATCATTGCAAGATAATTATGTCCGAATGATGTGTGAAAGTTTGATTGAAAAGGAACACTGCTTACCTGGTTTAAAAAACGAAAATATGCGTCAGCTTTTAAAACGGACGTTTATGACCGTTAAGCAGCTCTCACACTTTGGCGAGTTGCATACGAGTTGCCACGACATAGCGTCCGCTAGCAGATCACAAGCGCTGGAATAGATCTGCAAGAATGTATTTTGTTCAACTTGGGAATGAATGAGAAGATGATGACACTTGTGTGAAAAGATATCCTCCCATGCATGGACACACAATAGCCCCTGAACAAAAGATGAGCAGATGTCTGCTCGCCGAAGAGCCAGGCTTGTTTTGGACATGTCCAAAACAGTCGCCGCACTGCGCCGATCTAGTCTTTTGTTCAGCGAGCTATTGTCTGTGTATTCATGGAAGAATATCTATTGACGCATGTGAGATAATCTTTCTATTCAGATCCTCCGTGGACAAAAAAAATTCCAGCACTTGTAGTCAGCTATTGTCTAGGTCGTGGCAAACTCGTATGCAACTCGCCAAAGTGTGAGAGCTGCTTAACTTTGTTAACGTTTTTGAGCTGAATGATAGATATCGTCATACTAAAGGGGCATTTGAAAAAATATAACCCTATTTTATTCTTCTCTTACCATAAGCTTAACAACACGGTAAAAGATAAACAAGGAAGCTCCAAGTAATTTTCGTGGAGTTAGACACTTTACAGGCCCCACTTTAAGTTACTTACCCGATACTTACTTACTTGCTCAGCACTTCTAGTGCGCCATCTATCTAGTTATACTATTCCGAGGCGCAGGATTCTCTCCATGGCAACCAAACGAACGAGTTGCTGGTCCAAAAAGTTACAAAGCTAAATTGAATTTAAAATGAGTTAGCAAACACATAACAGTCATGATAATGTGTGTATGCAATTTCTTCAATTTTGACACTGTAAATCTGAACCAACATGACCAAAGTGAGATTTCTAATTTCAGAATGTTTGTAGACATCATGAAAAACCCCATTAGCATATGTTAATCACAACAATATTATAAAATACATTAAAACATTATTTGTTATCATTCTTATTATATTCATTGTTTTGGGGCCATTTTGTCTTAAAAACAAAGAAATACAAAATAATTTTTGTGGAATTGATTTCAGTTGATGGCAACCTGTTACTAATGATTTTCATACAAACAAAAACTTCACTTGCTAAACATCCTCTTCAGTTTGAATTGCAACACAATTGCAACATGTCCATGTCTGACCAAATAGACCAGCTTTATAAATCTGTTCGATTTAAGTTTTAAAATGTGTCACAGATAAGGAAGTATGTATCTGAAGATGCATGTCATCATGTGATTCGCAGCCATGTTCTTTCCCGGTTGGAGTATTGTAACGGGCTGCTTACAGAAGTCCCTCAAACACATAGGCCCGGATTCACAAAGGAGGTTTGTACAAACCATGGTATAAACCATGGTTTACATCTATGGAGTGCCATTTGTAAACTAATGGAGAAAGAATGTAAACTCCTTAACTTGTTAAAAATGTTGATGGTACACATTTGCTAAAGGCACCAAATAAATGTTTGGCTTCTCAGATAGTGAAATTTGCTGGTTAGCAAGCAGTAGCACTAACAGTCATATCATTAGAAATTAGAAATTGTTTTACTTGTCTTATATACGAGCAGCATTCCATTTGTACAAACCTCATTGTGAATCCGGGCCATACCCTTCAACGTTTGCAGAACTGGGTTGCTCGTGTTTTTTTCGGTTAGACCGTCGTCATGATGCCATGCCTCTTCTATCACCCCTTCATTGGTTGCCAATCAAACATAGGATTGTTTTTAAGATTCTTATATTTTAATGAGTGTCTTGAGTTGTATCAACCTGTGTGTACAAACCTTCACTCTGGACAATGCAGACCCATTTCGTAGTAAGGCAGGAGATCGCACATTCACTGTTGCATCAGCTAAGGAGTGGAATAAACTTCCCTCCTGTATAAAAGCTGCTCCATCAGTGGATGTTTTTAAAAAAACGTTAAAACGTACCTATTTTCCTACTTGATTCGATGTTTTTATGATGTTGTTATATGCATATTATTGTAAGCGATGTGATGAAGTTTACTATGAATAGCGTAGCTAAATGCTTAATAATAATAATAATAATTACCATGGCAACTGGAAGTGACCAATCCATTCAAATTTTATATCAAAATGCACGCAATAAGATTTTAGGAACTTGTGCCTCCCCCCTCCCTTGGGCTTTATCACCACAGCCTTGCATGGTATTACCGGGGAGCTGGTACCTCCATTTTATGACTTGGCATGGGCTAAATCTTTATATTTTTCATACATGTGCCCTTTGTTGATACAAATTGTGATTTTCAATGATTTTTAAAACAAATTTAATCATAATTAATAATTACATTTTTTATTGCAATATTTGTTTACATGTTTTGTTAAACAATTACACAGCTTCAAGATGTTTGCAGATTGAGCTTTATTTGAATGTTCATCTCATTTAACTGTGTAATTTCCAACTCTGCGTCCCCTTTTCTACACCTTGTCATACACTCTTTCTCTCTCTTTCTTGCTCGTTTTCCTTTTCTATCATTCTCTTTCTCTGTCTTTCTTCCCCGCTTCCCTTGTATCTCTCTTTCTATATTCCGTTTAATAATTATTATCCTCTCAATCTTTTTAACCCTAAAAGGGCCGGGCTATTTGAGGTCTTCAGCAGGCCGGGGGGGGGGGGGGCCATTATGGCCCCCCCCCCTAAGATCTCGGCCGCGGAGCGGCCGATCGCCCTGAAAATTTGCACGCATGATAAGTGAAGTGTATAGAATACAATGGTAATTTTTATTTTTTTTGAAAAACTCATTAATTTGCATATTTATGGTAATTTATGCAAATAAGTCATGAAATTCATATTTTTACCCATAAATCATATATTCTTCATAATTTAACTCTGATTTTCACTACGTATATTCTTCAGAGCATGTGGAATAATAATACGACAAAAAAATGTGGAAGAGCCAGGTTCTTCCTTATGTTTTCTATTGTTTTGATAATTTCTTATGTATTTCTTTGATTTTTAAACTTATGTATTTTATTGTTTTTGTTGTTTATTTTATTTCTAACTATAATTTATCTATTTTGAACCCCAAAAGCAACATATAAAATGAAAACAACACCAAATAACCAATGATATACCTCATTTTACGAAAATTGATATTTCCATATGTTTTGTACACAAATCACGAAATTGAGCGATTTTCGGGCTGACATGCATTGACAAAAGGTCACGTGACTTTATAACGGTACGTCCGATTTTCGAAATTTTTGTTTTAAAATGTGCGCAAGACCCGAAAGAAAAAAGTCACCAATCAGCGGTGCGTCATCTTACAGCGTTTTGGAGCAATAAAAAAAATCGCGGAGGGGGGGGGGGCCATTATGGCCCCCCCCGGCCTTATTAGGGTTAACTCTCTCTTTATTCTTACTTTCTATTTTGCTCTATACCTCTCTCTAGCTTCTCACTCTCCTTGTTTCACCACTGTTGTTAATTCGAGGACTTGTACATGAACGTTAGTATATCTTATTATAATTATAATATTATAATGCTTCTTCGTCATTTTTAATTTTTATGATTTTTGTGCATTATAATATTTTTACGATTTATGTGTATTTTGAATGTATCTATGAGTATTATTATTGTTTTGGTCGATGACTCAATAGGTCTGTCGGTGCCCGCCCGACACCCGGGCAACGCCCGGGCGGGTTCTGCCCGACGTCCCGCCGGGCATCCTCCGACGCGTCCGCGCCTCGAATATAATAGGACGTACCCCAGGTGCCAAATTTCTGAGCTGACAGGAGGAGCCCGGCCGGGGCCCGAAGAAGCCGGCCGACGGCGGTCCGACACCAGCACGGAGCGCGCTCGAAGCACGCCCGACTTTTTACGAGTCGGGCAGGATATACAGGAGAGGGTCGTTCAAGTATCGTAGGGATCCCGTGCGGCGGCCGCGCAGCTCTGCCGACCTTCGTCCAAAAATGGTCTAAAATCGTAATATTGCCGCCCAACTATCGATCAAACGTTTGCCGATGCCCGAGCGATCTACGGGCGACCTGGGGGGGGGGGGGGCATTTTGAAAATCCTAGGGAGTTACGAGTCTTATAACTTTAAAAGATAACAAAGCGCAGACAGAGCCGATCCGACTTGTTTTCAGTCAGGCTAGAGTCAGTTTCGCTCAGTCGGAGCCGATCCAACATGTTGAATCGGCCTCGAATGACCCCCGACTGGCACTTGACTGGAAAAACCGGAGTCCTGGGGCAGTGCATACTGAGTTTAATCAGGCTGAAACCAGGGGTGTCTCGTTTGGGTCACACCTCCACGTCGATAGTGAAAAGGTGCGTCGTTTGAAGCACACCCCCAGGTCGATAGTGAAACTCTGCATGATACATTTACTAAATAAACCGCTATACTCACCATTTATGGCAAAATAAAAGAAGAGTCATAAGAGAGGATTCGAACCCATATAAACAAGTGTTAACGCCGACAGCGTGACCAGTAGGCCACGTACACCGCTGATGGTCAGTATGGTCTCATTGTAATTATAACCCTCAAACTCATTCAAACCCTAATCCTAGTGACATTGCGTGACGTCACGATATGAATATTCATTATCGACCTGGAGCTGAGGTAGACGTCGACGTGGAGGTGTGACCCAAACGACGTATCCGAAAACCAGTCGGATCGGGTCGAGTTGGCTCTGTCTGCGCCGGGCATTAGACGGCGTATAGGACACGTAACTATTTCAAACGAGGAGAAGGACTGATTTATCGACATAATTTGTATTACTCTTGAACGGAAAAGAGTAAAATAAACTATAAAGTTTGTGTTGATAAAGAGTTAGTTGGAACAGGGTGATGCATCAATTTTTAGAGTGACCCTACCCTGTTGCACCACAAATTGTCGTCCCTGCACAAATTGTCGTCGGCGACAATTTGTGTAGGGAGCTGACACCACAAATTGTCGCCACACATACGCCCACATACGATCCTGTTCAAAGCCATGAGTGACATAAATTTGTGATTAAATGTTCATACGCAAATACATACCAACGCATAATTTATCCATGCACACAAACCAACATATAAGGTCATGTAAAGGTTTGTGTGTAGTGTGTGAGTGTCTAATAAACAGTCTAATACTGTTTTTAAAGTAAAGGTTCGTGATTTATTGGTGAATTTTCTCTCTAAATATGATTTGATAGATATATGGAGAAAACGAAATCCTCAAGAAAGACAATTTACTTTTAAACAGAAATGGCCAGTAGTTCAAAGTAGATTGGACTATTGGTTCATATCATCCAAATTGGAAAAATTAGTAAATGTAAGTGATATCTTGATATCAATTACACCAGACCACTCTGGCATTAGGATTAAGATTAGGCATCTGGTAGATACATTGTGCTATGGTAAATCATATTGGAAATTTAATAATAGTTTGTGTTTGGACAGGGAATTTGTTGAGGGATTGACAGGTGAAATTTTGAATTTGGATAAGGAATGGCGTTTGCAAATTGAGAATAAAGTCATATTTTGGGATTTTATTAAAATGAAGATGAGGGAATATACAATTAGATACTCTTCTGGAAAAGCTAAGGAAAGACGAGAAAAAGATTGAAAAAGTAGAAAAAGAAGTGGAAGATTTAGAAGAACAATTAGTAAATACACCTTTAAAAATTATTAGTGAACAAATTGACGAGAAACGAATGCAGTTAAAGAATCTATACGAGTATTATAATCAAGGGGTAAGAGTGAGATCCCGGGCAGCATGGTTTGAAGAGGGAGAAAGAAATATGCAGTATTTTGAACAGCTTTTAAAAACTAATAAGAGAAAAGTGTAATTAGAGAGATTTATAATGAAGAGGATAATATTATACAAGATAAAAAGGGCATATTAGAGGTGATTAAAATATTTTATAAAAATCTGTATGCATCAAAGGATATGGAATTATTAGATGGAAGTGAAACTGCATTTTTAAAGGATATACATAAATTAAGTAGAGATAGTCAGGAATTATGTGAAGGTAAAATGGTGAAAGAAGAATGTCATAATGTTTTGAAGGAAATGAAATTAAATAAATCACCGGGTAATGATGGCTTTACTGTAGAATTTTATTGCACTTTTTGGCCGATCTTGGGAGACATGTTGGTAGACGCATTTAATGAAGCTTTTGATAGAGGGGAATTGTCAATAATTCTCAAAAAACAAGGGGTCATAACATTGATTGAGAAAGAAGGTAAAGATGTTTTGTTTGTAAAAAATTATAGACCAATCACACTTTTAAATGTGGACTACAAGATTGTCTCGAAAGTTTTGGCAAAGAGAATGAAAGAAGTACTTGGTGAAATAATCCATCATGATCAAGTTGGATATATTAAAAATAGAAATATAGGAGAGGCAGTACGTTTAATAGATGATATGGTATTTTATTCATTGAATAAATCTGTTGGTTTTTTAGGCGCCGTTGATTTTGAGAAGGCATTTGATTCTATTTCACATAGGTATTTATTTAATGTTTTAAAATTATTTGGATTTGGGGAATCCTTTTGTAACTGGGTCCACATGTTATATAAAGGTATAAGTAGTTGTGTAATGAATGGCGGGCATTCAACGGGTTATTTTGATATTTTGAGAGGGGTGAGGCAAGGGGATCCTCTCTCGCCTTACTTATTTTTGGTAGCCATTGAAACTTTGGCTCTGGTTATTAGGAAAGATGTTAATTTTCAAGGAATTAAATTTGGGGATCATGAAGTTAAACAAGTAATGTATGCCGATAATATTACAATATGTGTTAAAGATTTAAAATCTATAAAAAAGATTACAAAAGATTTTTGAAGATTTTGAGAAAATTAGTGGACTTAAGGTAAATAAGGAAAAAACAAATTTTTTTTGGATGGGATGTGATACTGAAATACCAGGAGAACCCACTTTTGGAAATTTAGTTCATGAAATAAAGATTTTAGGAGTGTATTATACACGTAATAAGATACGGAAAGATGTTTTGAATTATAAAGAAGTATTAAGTAAGATAAAACGTTTATTAGGGTGGTGGAAGCAAAGGGATTTAACGATGATGGGAAAAATTCAGTTATTAAAAACGTACGCACTCTCAAAATTAAATTTCGTTTCTTCTTTAATTTCGGTACCTCGGTGGGTTTATGAGGAAGTTGATAAACTCTCATTTGATTTTTTGTGGAATGGTAAGGATCGAATTAAGCGAAAAATTTTGTATCAGAATTATGAATTTGGAGGGCTTAGAATGAATAATTTTGAAATTTTTGTTAAAACTCAACGAATAATGTGGCTTAAACGTCTTTTGTATGGGGATAAGCATTCAGGATGGAAAGTATATTTTGATTATTGTTGTAGATCAGTAGGAGGAAGGTTTGTGTTTTTATGTGATTATGATATTCATAAGATGGATTTAAAAGAAGTTCCGCCCTTTTATGTAGACATTTTGAAAGTTTGGCAAGATATAGATAATTGTAGACACTTTGAAAATGAAAAAAGTAATCCCTTTGTTTTTAATAATAGACATGTGTGCTTAAGAAATAAAATGATTTTTGATAAAGATTTATTACAACGAGGTA